>VURO01044254.1:0-23023 GCA_015108175.1 Pelvicachromis taeniatus | reverse complement strand
CTGAAAACTCACCTTTGTAAATCTGCCTATGCAACTTGCTAATGATCCAGTCTTCTTTCTTTTCCCTCTGAAACTGTAAATTGTATGTATCTTTTTGTTGTTGTACAGTTTTATATTCTCATGTAAAGTGCTTTGTGGTCCCTACCTTGAAAGGCGCTATAAAAATAAAGTTTTACTTACTTACTTACTTACTCTGAAATAACAAATTTCCTCAATTTAACTTTTATTATATATTATCATTAATAATTAATGATATTCATCTATGTAAAGACACTAATTACGGCAACTGTTTATATGGAGACCAGCTAGCGCTGATCTAATATTTAATAATAAACATTTTTTTACATATTATCTCTAACAAATTGACACCAATGCAATTGTGATTTAAAAATAAATAGCAACAATGGCCCCGCGGGCATCATGTTGGTGACCCCTGTGCTAGAGTAATGGACACAATGTTGTACTGCGTTTCAACAAATAGCTAGTTTAAATTTAATCAAAATAAATAGATACAAACTTTATTTGGCACTTTCATACAGACAAGTTGATGTGATGTACACATTAAAAGAAGAAAATAAAGAAAAAATACTCACATATACCCTCGAAATGTGAGGTTACCGACATGCTTTCACTCGGATTAAATTATTAGGTACAGATGTTGCCATTAGATACACCTTTCAGGTACTTCAAGTATATCAGGTATGTTTCTAATCATTATTATTATTATTACTACTGCTGCTATGGGGGCGGAGGTGGGCTTTTCCCTGTGTTTCTCGTATTTGAATTCTCGCGAGATTTCGGTTTCTCGGTTACCTACACGTCCTGGATACTCCGGTTTCACTGTTGAGAAACATCATCATAGTAACCCGGGAAAGGCGACCTCGGAGGCGGGTGGCGACATTTCTTTGAAGGAATCTCACAGCGAAACACGGGAGACGTTGTTCTCTGGACTCATTTTGAAGCGATGGGTGAATGTAGAAAAAAGTTACTGGCTTAGTTGGCAAAACTGCTAACTGGCACTGGTTTTTACATCGTTAGCTGGCGCTAACGTTAGCAAACATATAGCTGAACGAAGCTGAAGAAGTCGCCCGGAGAAGTTTGGATTTTCTTATCATGAGGATATCGACGTGAATGCGGACATCTAGACGCACCGGATCGTTTCACTTTAGGTACATATTATAGATCTCCTTAAACTGGAATAACCAAGTACATTCATGATTTTCCAGTCAGCTAGCGTTATTATTCACTCTTTCGAGTTGGTGGCTCCGACTATTCACTGGACCGAAGACATTACGAGGTACCTCATCTTTAAGCCAGACGGTATAATGAGCTACAAACATGATTTTTGAGCGCCGGCAAATTGTATTACACAACTTAACATAGTTATTATGAAGAACAACTTTACTTTGAAAAATCCGTTCTAAGTTAACACCCAATATGAGATAAAAGATTAGTGTTGTTGTCCCGTTGCTTGAGCGAGTAATTCCTGGATATTGTTAAGTTATATTCCTTGATAGAACAGTGTAAAGGCTTTTGACTTCACTATTACTTCCTGTTTCGCATAGTTATAGTTGAACAGAATCGATAATAACAGGGGTGCTGGTAATACTGACTACAGATAGCGTTTGATGTCTCCTGATGCGCTCAGTCTGAATTCGTGTGTTCCGGGCACTCGGCGTTTTACAACAAGATTATATTTTTATTTAAAGGTAATGTAAACTTGTTGGCGCCGTATTCGGCGGCATAAATACAACTCCAGGTGGCTCTAAAGCGACTAAAAACTACAACTAAGATCGAGTCCTGATGATTTACGCTTAAGTCAATACAGCTCTTGTAAAGTCGAAGATGGCCAATTATTTCCTCCTTGCTGAATGACTGAGGTGCTGTTAAGTAACCTTCTGCACGCTAGTGACACATGTGGTGTGAAGTTGCATTGCAGCAGTCAATGTCCTTGTGTTAGTGTTTTTGTAATATACTTCCTTCCTTTCTGCGGCAGCACCGAGCCGCTGCTGCTGAAAGCCGCTTCAATCGGTTAACAAAGAAGACGTTATGCGCCATCTTGGATTTTACACGGCTTTAGTGGTAGAAACATATCCAAAAGTGTTTTTGTCATCATATTTTACTCCGTTGATATGTTGCTAAAGAGTTTGTTTTCTCTGTAGGAAGTTTGGGGTCTTAATATATTTTCGGCTTCAAACTTTATAAGTCCCAAATGTATAAAAGCAGTGTGTTCCCATATACAAGAATACTACGGTATACAGTAATATTTTAAACCTGGTCTCTGTAGACTGTCTGGGTTTTACATTTAAGGTAATCGACAGAATAAGCTCCTTTTGGTTGTGCAGTTGTCTTAAAACGGTGCCCCGCCCGTTAGTTAGGTGAAAGTAACTTGTAGAAGGAAACGAGAAAGCGTTTCCAAAAAAAAAAGAAATGCTGGTGTGTGCAGTTTTTCTAAACTTATCCAGAGTCAGCATATTTCTACAGTGACTGTGACAGCCCAGCAAAACGACATTTCCTTGTGAAATTACTACCTTTACATAAAATTTAATGTCTCAGAGTTTAGCTGCTGTTTGTGTGGCGGTAGAAAGCATTCTTTTAATGAGTTTGCGGAGTCGAGTGTATAATATCAGTAATTTGTTTAGGCCTCTATGATAACAGAACAGGGAGGGCCACTGCAGAAGAGTGGATTTAGTCTTCTTTTTCTATTCAATCTGCCCCCAGGGCTGTGTCACGTGATTGTTATGAGGAAAAGGCATGACTTCTCAAGAATTCCTCATGACTCAACAAGTGTTTAATGTTAGTACAAAACACTCTTAAGTGTCATGCTGTAGTGGAAGACTTTTTCCTACTCAGACTATATATATGCAGTGCCTACCATTAAAGCAGACATGTGATACAATTGCATTGGTATCAATTTGTTAGAGATAATATATAAAAAAAATATATATTTTTAAATATTAGATCAGCACTAGCTGGTCTCCACGGAAACGGTTGCCATAATCAGTGTCTTTACATAGCTGAATATCATTAATTATTAATGATAGCATATAATTAAAGTTAAATTGAGGAAATTTGTTATTTCAGAAGTGTGTGTCAAACTGGTAGCCCTTCACATTAATCAGTACCCAAGAAGTAGCTCTCACTTTCAGAAAGGTTGGTGACCCCTGGACTAGCATTACAGGTGTTTTGAGTAAACATCACATTTCTGAGTTGTGCTTATCTTTTATGAATGTGAGGCTGTAGAACCTGTTTTAAATGGCAGGATGGCAGTGTTATGCTGTTGCTGTGTGACAAATAGCATACCTTTGACGAGCTATGAATACTTTGCATTTTAACTTGTTAATATGTTGGGTATGAACTGTAGTGCCTTATGTTTTTTTTCATCTATTATTTGTCTGTCACCAACTTGTTTCAGTGTTGTTTTTAGTACTTCGTTCCTCGTTTTAGTTTCAGTTAACATTTTTGGTTTGGTTTTTGTGTGGATCTCACTTACAATTTGTCTGTTTTTTGGTTCTTTCAGCAACATGTTTAGTAATTTGTTGCTAAATATTAACTGCAGGTGAGTGGGAGATATGAGGAGCAGCAGGAGGACTGAGGCATCTCTTAAAAGTTCTGCTCAGCACCTTTCTGATCATAATGTTGGCACAGGTGTGTAGAAGAATTTCCTTTTTAATCTTGGTGTTTTTGTTTTTTGAAATATTGAATTAATTGTATTTTGTTGTACCCTAAATGGGTGATATGGATTTTAATATATTTTTTTCACTGTTACACTTTAACAGAACTGACAGTTGCATGGAAAGGTTTGGCTCAGTCCAAAGTTGCTGTAAGTACAACTGAAAACATTGTTTGTTAAAACTGTGTTTTTGTAAGCTCTTCCTAAATCATTGTCTTTTTTGTAGAAGCAGTATAATCAAATTTGGAGTATGTGCGCAGTCTGACAATTGTATTTCCTCTTTGTAGTTGCGGCACATAGAAAATCGTATAGAAGCAGCTCCAGGAACAGGGGTTATCCTGGACTCTGTCATTGACTCTAGCAAGAAGAAATCCTCTAGGGTCCGCCACAGAGGTGGGTTATTCTAAGACATAAAACATGTTCTTTGTAAATTGTATTATAGCTTATTGGGTTTTCCTTTTTTTATTGTGGTATACTACAGTCTGATTACAAGGTCACTTGTGAGTTCTGTAATGATTTTTAATGAGATTGCTCTCTATCATAGATGGACGACAAGTTGATGACATCAGAGGGTCTTCAAAGCCCAGAGGTCGAAGTCAGCAGAGCCCAGAAAAGAGCAGCTCACGTAGCCCCTTGAGAAATACCACCCAGGACAGAAATGTCCGAGGGAACAACAGCGTGGAATTCAGGGAACCACTGGCCTCATACAGGTAATAATAATTAACTAATGCATTTATGAAACATTGATTACCCTTTACAAAGCCGCCTGGCTGGCTTTGGGCTATAAAATTATAAAATAATAATTATCTTTCCTGAACCATTTGAATTTTCCCTCTAGGCCAAAATGGTTAAAGTGTTATGACATATTGTGAGAGGCACATGGTACCTTCTTAATGCTCTGTGCTAGTGTGTGTGTGTGCGCGTATGTGTGTCTGTTTACTAAGCAGTGCATAAGTTACACATAAGTTATTAGTGTGACAATCAGCATAGAATATAGCAGGGGTCACCAACATGGTGCCCGCGGGCCCACAAGGACCATATGAGTAGCCAGCGGGCCTGTTCTAAAAATAGCTCACTATAACAACTTACCAGTAAGCTCCATCTATTTTTATTTTTTGTTGCTATTTTTTTTTAAATCACATTTTCCATTTTAATTCATCCAGGTCCAAATATTATTTCTTTCTTTATTGACATCCACTAAGTTTGCTGATTATAAGGATCCTTTACATTTTATTTTACAGTGTTAGGAAAGCGTTGACTAAATCAAGCCTGATTCCGGTCCTTCAACATCAATAATGATTAATTAATTAATGATTAAATATTAACACTGACTGGGAGTTGTCAATATTTTATGGGACGTGGCAGACGTTGGATCAGACTTGTTTTTGTTTTGGTATATACTTAATGTCCGTGATATTCAGAAACCATCACATACAGTCTCATTGTGCACTGCGGGCAGTGTTAAGATTTATTACTAAAAATCAATATATCCAAATCATTATTTCAGTGTTGTCAAAGGTTTTCAGTTTTTCATCGTTAAACATTTTGGTAGAGTCCATTTTTCCAACCTTCTATAAACCATAGTCACCAGTAAGTATGTTTTTCTGTAAACTCAGTCAGCAATGAATTAAAAGTAAATCTTGATCCTCTTCTTGATCCCATGTAATCTGATTTGTGTCCAGAGAGGCCACCCCACCACCTCCTTCCTCTCAGCCAGAGGCCTACAGTCAGAAGTCGGTGCCAGCGTCTTTGTACCCTTCCTCTCCTCCCCGCTCAGATTCTCTGCCCAGCCAGCTGGTCAACCAGAAACACACCATAGACAAGGAGGCAAGCAAGGACCTAGACAGCACACGCTCCTCAGGTCGGGAGAGCACTGAGGTGCGCCAGCCAACCCTGGATAGCATGAGGACTAAGGAAAGCATCCCCAAAGCACAAGTTGGCATGGATAGCCAGCAGTCAAGCCCATGTATTGGTTCCATCCCAGGCTCTTTTCGACAAGGGGACAGCACGCCATCCACCAGCCCTGGTTCAGCTTCCCAGCGGTTGGAAAACCTAAGACGACATCAACCCGACGACAAGCTGGAGAAACTCAAAGAGCGTATTCGAAGGCAGAGACAACATCTGGAGGAGGCTGCAGAGAGGGAGAAGCTGATGGGGAATCTGGAACAGCCTTTAGCCACATTTGTGGAGACTAATGATGCTGGTACAAGCAACAAGCCGACAGCCAAAATACGCAAAGTAGCAGCTGCACCACCTGCTCCTATATACAAAGGTATCTCCACTGTAGGATTGGTTCATCATATTCAACCTTCTCACAGATTTGAGTTGTACAACAGGGAACAGGCTGCTGTGTTTTATTTATACCATCATTTTATTCACAGGTTTCAACACTACTGAGACAAAGATCCAGACTCCTGATGGGAAAGTTTGGAAGGAAGAGGACTTTCATAACCTCAGCAAAGAAATTTACAGAGACCTGTCAAAGCAGTTTGCTGGTAAACACAGAACACACTCTTCATGTCATGAGCTTTGAAACACAACAGATTTTTGTATTGAAAACAGTAGTTAATTTAAATGTGTTTGGATTCTGCATAAATCTAGATTTACAATATCCCAGATGTTTGAATATTAGAATTTGCTGTCTGCTTGGCTGTATAGCTTATACTCTGTATGTGTTTTATGTCTTCAGAGAACACCAGACATAGGCATCAACAGCAGAGGGAACAGAGAGCAGATGGGTCCAAAGAGAGGAGGCCTCCCAAAGCCATTAGGAAGGTCCACAGAGCTGCCTCTGACCTAAATCCAAAACCAGGTATAATAATCCTCTTTTATGTGTGGGCAAACCCACCCTCTGATCTATTTTTAATTAGTGATAGTAGGAAAACTAAGCAAGTGGAACAGTCTGGTAGGATTTTGTCACGGGTCAGTGAACTTGCTGACAACCAAGAGCCTCAAATGTTGAACCATCTCTGTGGTACTTTCTTCTCCTCTAGCTTGGCTCATTTCCTGTCTGCACTCTAGGTATATACACTGTTTTGTATGTACCTTAATTCCCTTGTATATGTATTCATAGAAGTTGTTGTTATTGCTTTAACCAGCACACCTGAGTTTCAGTTGAGTAGTGATTTGGATGCTTTCCAATGTTAGAGTTTTGGCTAGCATATATCAGAGTAATGTTACGTTTTTTTTTAAATTGGTGTTGTTTCCATGCAAGCAGCTTGCCCAAGCATCCTGCTAGTGTTTGTACTGTAGTATTGAATTTGTTCTTTTAGTCTTTGTAGTTGTCTCTAACAAGTCTGTGTGTGTGAGTGTGTGTGTGGCAGTGCATTGCTGGCTGCTGGTGCAGTGTTAAGACTCAAACCTCTCAAGAAATGGCCAGCATGTGTGACATGCAGTTTGTGGCCAATACAGACTTTAGCATCGTAGAATTGTGTCCACACACTGGTGAAACCTGATCATAGCAGAGCTTCACCCCCTCAACAAGTTGCCATCAAAAGTACATATTTTATGTGTGTGATTGTTATCAGTCTTTAATAATTACAAAGTCTTAAGGTCTGCCTGTCTAAAGTGTTGCATTACTACTCAAAGAGTGATACATTTTTATTTTTTTAGTGACAAAGGATGTACCACTTTTCTTCCTTTTTTTTTTCTCTTTAATTTACAGTCATGGTAAATTCTTCCAATGGTATTCTCGGCTGCTGTAATGAATTAAGAATGTAAAAGCAGCAACATTTTCAGAGAACTGGTTTGGAAGGAAGTTGTCTTTTGTCAGCATGAAACTGAAAGGGTGGGACAGACAAATTTGTCTCAGCTGTCACATATCTGTCTGTCTGCTGTTCATTATTTCCTACTTATAATAGACTCCTGTGTACACGTTTGGTTTTTGTGTGATTTCTTGTTTTAAGAGATCTGTTTGGTCATCAATTGAGCTTAATCTATTGTCATTAAAAGTGTTCTCCATTACATTATGGATAACGAACTAATCTTGCTTTGAGGTGTAGGCCCTTAAGGCATAAGGTATTTGATTTGTCAGCTATTGGTGCAGAATTAGCTTACTAAAGGTTAAGGCACCAACTTCAGCTTTTTGACTAACTGGCATCCTGTTTCGTGTAGTTCCTCTTTTTTCCACACCAAAAATGAAAACAAATAATGATGTTGAAAAGAACTTAGTCAAGTTACCCTAAAAGCCGTAAAAGATTTTTATCTTGTGTTCTAGCTCTCTTTCACTCTGTCTCGTGGTTTCTTCTTTTTCCTTCACAACACTATAAATAGCCCACTTAGATCTGTGGCCAGGTTCAGTGTGCTCTTTCACCCTGCACAAACAGCTGCTGGGTTAGTAGAAGTGCAGCTTCATTACTAGGAACTGCTCTTCACGAGAAGTCGGAGTGACGGGTGCTCCAGAGATTTCAGATAGAGGGACGTTGCTTTTGTGCTGAGAGTGTATCTGCTGTGTCGTCACTAAAGGCAAGGAGGAGAATATCCATTTAGGGATTTGGTTGTACTGCAAAATCCGTCTTCTGCACTCATTGCTCTTTTGGTTCATCAACTCTTCCACACAGCAACTTAAGTGATTTGAAAAACAGACTTGGAGCAAATGCCTACTTTTTTTTTCTTTTCTTTTTTTTTACATTTTTCTTTTATTGTAATAGTGTTTGATTGAATAATAATTTAAATCCCACTAAAGGAAAGTCAGATTGCTGCTTGTCTTTCATTCTCTTAGCTGTGTGTCTGTTTTGGTGATGGATATATAGATGCTTATATTTTATGAGGCCAAGAGCGAATATACTGAGTTGCTCTTTCAGCAGCACACAGTCTCAAGAGTGTACTTTGTTACTTTGCAGTGATCAGCCCTGCATCATGGCGGGAGGGCCAGAAGCTGGTGAACATGGTACTAGGTCCAGTTCCTAAGCTGCCCAGAGAAGAGGACAGTCCACGTGCGGCTGACTTATTGAGCCGAACAGGTGAGCACAGCAACCTAAGCTCTTACCTAACAATAAAGAAGTTAAATTGAAAAGTATAGAGACAGAAAATCATTAGAAGTCTATTAAACATTAAAGACTCACCCACAGCATGTCAGTGTGATACCACTCAGTTGCTTGTAGAATCACTGAAGTGTAAAATAGGTTGTTCTCCAGATTTTCAACCCTCTCGCACCTCATTTAAAAAAAAAAAGGCTCACATATCTCAATTATTCACAATCTCAATTATTCACATATCATGGATAGTTGTAACCTGTCTATTTCACACATACGAGAACAGTGGGAGGCTGATTTGGGTGCCCAGCTGTCTGACGAAGAGTGGGATGTGGCTCTTACCAGGGTCCATTCGTCTTCTATATGCTCAAGACATTCCTTAATACAATTCAAAGTGTTACACAGGTTACATTTCTCAAAAGCTAAACTAGCAAAAATATTTCCAAACATAGACCCATTGTGTGATAGATGCAAACAGACCCCAGCTACTTCCCTCCATATGTTCTGGTCCTGCTCCTTTCTGGTTATCCTTTTTTGAAGTAATCTCTGAAGCCTATGCCTATAAGATTTCGCCTTCCACTTTGGTGGTGCAATTTTTGGTTCTCTCTCTGGGACTGCTGCTCTCCCTGCCCATTTACAGAGGGTTATTGCCTTCTCGTCGCTATCAGCGAGATGCCTTATCTTATTTAAATGGAAGTCTCCTGCTGCCCCACCACACCACCACTGGTTAAGGGATGTCATGCAAAATGTTAAATTGGAGAAAATCAGATGTACTCTCAACGGGTCCACCAGCAAATTCCACATAACCTGGGACCCTCTGATAACATATGTCAACAATTTACCTGGTCTGGACCTGGAGCTTTGAGTGTTTTTGTCTGCCCTAAAATTGTCATGAGAAAATAAATAAGAGGTGCACTTTTGTTTATTTGTTTTTTCTATTCGTGGTGTTGTCTGTCTTTATGGTTTGTGGGGATTGTTTTTTTTTTTGTGGTTATCTGTAAAATACGAATGTTCTGTATGATAATTTGTAAACTACAAATAAAGTGTTAAAAAAAATGTGAACAATGGTTGTTTTCATAAAGAGAAAGTTGGTACATCTAGCAGGTGTAACGCTTAGTTGACCCTAGACAGTGAGTGGTTTCTGCCTGCAAAATTAAGGCCTTATTCTATTCGCTGCTAAGAAAAACTACTTCATGTAGCTTTTCTTGCTTCCCTGCACACTCAGTCGTTTAAATCAAGATATGAAAACAGACGAGCGACTGGTCTGTCCCTACAGATACATCAGTAAGTGTAGGATTACTAAAAAAGTTTGAGGCATACGAGTAAAAAACATCAGTTTAAAAATACAGTGGCAGTAAAAGAACTCTCAAAAGGTTACAGTAGAGGAAACAGAAATGTACGTATACGTGTTACTTCCTTGGAGATGATGTTAAATTAATTTTATATTTCAATCCATACAGTATCCACATTTCTCAGTTTATCCCCATTCACGTTAAGCCAGAGTTTCAAAGTAGTACTGGGCTCTGTGCGAGCTTATTGGCAGAACAATGTGGTTAAGATGACAAAAATACACAATTCCAATTTGCTTCCTAAGCAATGCTTTGTCTTTGACCAATGAAAAAAATACTCTACATTGGAGGGGTTCATACATGCTGCGTCAGTGTTTGAAAGCTGTTAACTTTCAAGACAGCCATAATTAAAACCTTTTCTTTATGATCCCTGTTTATCAACAATTGTACAAGATGAACAGGACAGAAGATCCTATAAAACATATTTTAAAATGTATCCCCTGAAACACAAACTACATCCCTTTTGTGCTGTCATATAATGGCCCCTTGCTATATGGATACCCCAAGGGGCTGTTTTATAAGAGCGTGGCTTGCAGACATCAGCAGAAAAGACAAATCACACGTTAAAATATATTTTTTAAATTGAAAAGTAATTTTTTTATGACAGGAGAATGTTTTTCTGGAATTTTTGTCGACCTAATGTGATGTGGCAGCAGGTATAATAATCCCTATTCAACAACATATTTTTGCTATGATTTTAATGCACCACAGGTGTAACAGCAGATTCCTGGTTCTTTATCAAGGTAAAGCCTGCGTTGGGGGCATTAGGACGACTCTGATGGGTAAAAAGACGAAGGCACACCTCGAGTCACATATCTGAATTTGTTTATTAAAAAACTACCACTGATGGCTCTACATTTCACACTTCATGGTGAGTGTGTGACATCAGCTTAGCAGCAGTGTTTTCTTTATATGATCAAATTTACCACATTTGGTTTACTTAGGTATGATACATACAAACAAACAAACCCAAAATGCCTCTAAAATAACAAAGTCTGGTCATACATAAAATGTTTGACTCTGATAGTTCTTCTGGGTGACTGGAAAAGGACTGACCAGCCAGAGTTGAAGTCCAATCTGTAAAAATATTAAAAGCAGATATTATTCTGAATGCTGTGCCACTGATATAACCACAACCTTCACTATTTCTTTAGTGCCCTTAGACTTCAAATGATAACCAGCTCAACATGGTTACACGGGATGGCTGCTATTATTCAAATCGAAAGGTGTCATAAACGGCTGTGTAGCAGAGGAGGAGAGGACCCAAATGCAAACTCAAAGACAGGACGTGAATTCAAAACCAGCTTTATTTGCTGAATGGTGAATCCATACAAACTAGACTGTATGAGAAAATCATAAACTAATAACACGAAGAGGCACACAAGAAAACACAGCCAAGAGGGAGGACACAACACGGAACTGAGGGAGATGCTGACAAAAATACACAGAAAGATAACGAGGGACGTGGGAGCACATGAGGAACACCGCTGACACGGATAATCATAACAAGACTATCAACGTAAAACAGGAAGTACACAGAGACGCAGACTGGAGAGGGAGAGAAACACGGAGGAGCTCGAGGGAGAGAGAGGACATAGATAAATATGACGGAATAAAACACAAGGAGAAACACGGCACAATAACCCACACAGAAAGAGACAAAGACACAAGGGGGAATCCAATAAACAAAAGCTAAACAGAAAAACCAAAGCACTACAGAATCAACAAATAAGAATAACAAAGTAGACTAACATAACACAAAATGACAAAAAACAAGAGAAACTCAAAACACTGGGTTAAAAGGCCCAGGACCCTGACTAAAGGTTTAACAACAGAAACTCTTATGGTATGTGTCTTTCACACTAAGGCTTGGTTTCTTCATTTTTTTTGAAGGAATTTTAAATGCTGTCCCCCCCTGCATATATGCACTACCACATACACATGAATAATATCCTTTTTTAATCAAAACACACAAAAAATAAGATAAATGTAGAATTGAACCTGCCTTTCTTCTGCTGGGGATTCAATGTTAAACTTCTGTTGATTTTCCAATTATAATTGCATCATCCTGCAATACAAGAAACCAATAAATATATTAGCACATAATAAAATAGTCAAAACATAACCGCATAACTTAGGTTCTTAATGACACTGAATCGTCCTGTTGGAAAACTGCTGCGTCAGACCTGCTAATGAACTGAGCCAGAAAAACAACCTGAAAAACGCTGAGACCAGAATTTTCAGCTCATTTACTAATTCACCAAGTTGCTTTGTTACACCTTCACCTGCACTTGAGAATTAGCCAGATGTGGAGGTTTGGGGGCTACACCTGGCTTCTTTCTGGTAGTTGTCGGTGAGCTGCTTCTCCTCAGGCTGGGTGTCCGACATGTCTGTGGGTGGGTCTGTGAATTCTGGGACACACAGGAGGAGACGTCCACTACTTCGCCACTGATGGCAGACAGACAGCTGTGCTCCGAGCTGCTGAAGAGATTCGTGCACTCCTCAGATGACTCGGTGCTTTCCACTACAAGGAAAGAAAACAGGTTTATTTTAGAAGTCTTTTACACTGCTGTGCCACTAGATGGGGCTAAATTAAAAAATAAACCTAAACCCTCCAGTGGTTTTAAATATTACAACTACTAATCTATGTTTGGATAATCACCATATGATTAGTTCTGATTTATCATTTAGTCATTTACTGTTTGAGTACTAGTAAGTTAAAAAGTCAGCAGCAAACAGACACGTCTCTATAGTGACAAAAAATATGGAACAAAAGCCTGAAAATAAACTCACGTAGAGGATGGTGATCATCGCACTGTTCACAGTTAAGGTGGATATTATGTTGATGTAGGTGATGATTGTTGAGTTCATTGTCAGTCACAGCATCAGGGGAGGAGCATACAGCTGGACTGGCATCCACGCCCTGTGACAGGTTACCGGGATGTCCGGCAGGGGGCAGCGAGCCACGGCCGGATGAGGAAGACGACTGGCTGAGGGTGGTGGAGGTGGTGCTGCCGGAGCCAATGGAGTGAGGTCGGGGATATTCTAAACCCCTGTGTGAACAACACGCCACAGGGACTGACGACATACATAGATATTAATAAGACAATAATGAGCTTGATTAGTGAGTAATGAGGACTATTGAAGTAAATGTACATGAAAAAAGTATTCTCTCCATAGCTGGATTAGGGGGCTTTACCAAATGTCAGGGCAATGAATATTTGTTTAGTACAACAAAGACCAAAATGATCCACAGCTCCCCATCCCATCCCCCCAAATAATCTGTGATGACATAGAACAACAGGAATGAAATGATAAGCAATTGATTCAAAACAATTCATTAAAGATTTTTTTTTTTTAAATAGACAACAATAGTTTTTGAGAGTATTTGAAATCTTTCTCGATTATAATAGCTTTTGCTTGATGTGCTCTTTGTAAGCAATACATGCACAGTGGAGGAAATAATCATCTGATCCAGTACAAACCAGTCAGATTTCTGGCTCCCACAGATTACAATCAGTGTATTCATCAGTTAATTACAGATACTCCTGCTCTCAACTTGTTATGTGTATAAAGCTCTCCTCTCCACCACCATGGGCGAGACCAAAGAGCTGTCAAAGGACATCAGGGACAAGATTACAGACCTGCTGGATGGAATGAACTACAAGACAATCACCAAGAATCTGCGTGACAAGATAATAACTGCTGTTGCCATTATTTGGAAATGGAAGAACTATAAATGACAATCATTTGCCCTCAGTCTGCAGCTCCATGCCGGATCTTGCCTCATGAGGTGAGAATGATCATGAGAAGACACCACTGGTTACACACTGCATCATAATGGAAATCTTACAGCGCCTGGAAAGTCCCTCTTCTCAGGAAGTCACATGTACAAGCCCATCTTAAGTTTGCCAGTGAACATCTAAATGATTCAATGGACATAAAATCTTTGACACATCCCATATCATACCCATACAGTGGCTAAAGAAGCATGTTAAGCTCATCGGGTGGCCTAGCCAGTCTCCAGACCTCAGCCCTATAGAAAATCTGTGGTCAGCCAAGCGACAGCCAAGAAACCTAAAGGATTTAGAGTTTCTGTAAAGAGGACTGGGCCAAAATCCTGAGATTTGTGCAAACCTGGTGACCAACTACAAGAAACATCTTACCGCTGTGTTTGCCAACAAAGGTTTCTCCACCAAGTGTTAAGGTTTTTCTTGGGGATCAAATACTTATTTTCAATGACGTGACATGAGACTGTTCATTTCTTTGTGAGCAAACTTACAGATTCAGCAATGGGTCAATTAATTATTTTCCCCACTGAAAATTAAATCAAGAACTCTGAAGACCCTTTTCAAATAACACGTAAAATGCCTTTATTCTCCTGGAACTGTCACATTTAACTAAAAAACAAACCTCCAATATGTTTTAGAATTCAGCCCGTGATCAGATTTCATGTATCCACGGGATCTTTACTTGTGTTGCTCCACCAATTGGAATCTTACACTTTGGTGGTGTTACACCAATTGCAAGCATATCAGCTGTGGAAAAGGATTTTTTATTATAATGATTTGCAACTCAATTAATTCCTAACCATCCACAGAGTCATGACACAATAATAATTATAACCTAATGTCAACCTCAAGCCTTTGTGGGGGTTAAATGAATGAATTAAATGTTAAAATTTTGATTAACTGAAAAAAAAAATTGTGGTACATAGACTGGCAATAACACCAAGACTGCAAGAGAACTCAGAATTGTTATGTTATATCTGATAGATGAAGTGGAATTCAGTTTAAATGTTGTATGTGCAGCTCCTTACTTCTCCCGGTAACAACACAGCTGACAGCTCGGTCACAAATCGCAGCATCACTGGGTTGAATGTCCATGAATGGCTTGCGGTCCATTCCCATGAATACCCTCTCCTGCATGCACATTTCTGGAACATAATGTAGATTTGCAATATGTTTTTAAACCTGTGAAACACTGTGCACTGGGTCAAATGCTAGATAAAGACAGTATGTTGTCACAACCTCTGCTGTGAGCAGCCTGATCCCAGAGTATCCTCTCCAGGTCTGTGGTCCAGGCTTTCTTCACCTCCACGCTTGAGGCTCTCAGAGTGTAGGTGTCCTCACTTTTCCTCCTCCGGAACCAGATCTCAAAACACAGAGCGCTCATAGCAGAGTTATGAGTCATCCCAATGTCATTTGTCTGAAAGAGAAAATAGAGAGAGATGTAAAAATTCCTCATCCTTGAGGATCCAAGTAGAGGTGAGTCGTAATTCCTTTAAAATTGCACTTTAAAGTTAAAAAAGGGTTGACTGTTCAGGTTCTGACAACCTGTTGATGAGCAACGACATGTGCAGACCTTGAATGACTGCTTGTAGATGTACACGTCGTTTCCGATGTCTGTCTTCTTGGTCTTGCTGAAAAGAATCAGATCTTCAAAGAGGAAGATGCGGCGGACACATTTCTTCTTCCTGAAGAAAACCGTGAACTCGTCCTGGCGAATCAGCTGGCCTTGTTCTTTTAAATTCACCTGAGAGAAAAAAGGGAAAGCAACTGTCACTGTCATGTAACAACTGTGATTTAAGTTAATCCGGCCTACCGTTTTAAAATCTTACATCACAGTCCTGAATGGCATCCATGGTGAGTAAATCGTTCCCATGACGCATCTGAAATCGAATCAGATCTGCAGCAGCCTGGATCTCGGCCCTCTCCCGCTCCCTCTCACTGCTCGTTAGGTCAGGAACATACACAGCTGGGCCGGACACACTTTGTGTACATATATTAGAAGTGCACAGTGCATCCTGGATTGTATCTTTTGGCCTGTATGAGCCAGCCAAAGCCAACAAGTCCTGTAGCAGTAGGCTATACTTGCTAATTCTCTGGATAGGGCGCAGAAGGTAGGATGAAAGGTCCATCATGTCCCCCAGCTCCTGCTGCTTCTTCTGTGAAGGAACAAAAAAGGTAGAGTGTAAATCTAAAAAGTAAAAGCATGACATCAACACTCCCGGTATCAGCAGTGCTACTGCAGCTGTTGGACAATGGCGGGAGCTGTTCTTATATACCTTGGAAGGGTGCATTATTAAACATAATGCTACCCCTGAGCCTCCTAGAAAATGCACTTATGGTACAAGTTTGAACATCCTAGGCGATTTCCTTCTTGAGCTATTGCAATCACACGATTTTTAGAAAACTCGGAAACTTTGAAAACCCCTGAGGTCATTGAGATTAAAATTTGTCTGAGATTTTTACCAGGTGCAACTATTGTATCAATTTGAAAATCCTACATTGCCTCATTCTCGATTGATCATGTTCACAGGTAGGTCTCCACACCTCCCTTCCACCTGCCAATAACGGGGTAAGGGGGTAACAACAATAGCCCATCAGCCCCTTCAGCTGAGGGGTAAACCGTTGTCGGTGGAATACTCTTAATCACCCAGCTCTTTCAGAGATATAATAAATAAAGTAAATCATCCTTTAAATCATTAAGTTAGAAAACTGCTTTAAAAGTTTTTCATCTTCACCTTGAAGATGTCATGGCGACGGTGCAAGATCAGGGCGTCTGATTGTGGTTTGTTCTTGCTGTACAAAGCATATAGACCAAAACTTTCACTCTGTGGAAAAAGACAGTTTAAAGTATATTGAAAATGCTTTCTGAGATGACGTCAAAACATTAAATCCAATAAATATTGTATAAAAAAGTATAATGCAGTCACAGAGTTGTTACTCACATGTCTGAGAAAGCAGCGGGCCATCATTGCAGGCTCCCTTGGACAGGCCTCCAGCTCTGGCAGGAAATAGTGGCTGTGGAAATCATAAAGTTTCTCTAGGTTGCCAAAGATGACCCCTCGCTTGCCCCTGAGGTCCTGGGGGATGTCTAGTCTGTTCATTAGAGGGAGGTAGTGGTTGAGGATGTAGCCCAGCGAGCGGACGTACTCCCTCTCTGTGAACACCAACTCCTCCATTACACGCTGCAGCCTCCTGGTGACAGGAGGATATTTTCATACAAAATATTCTAAACAAATGCTGAAATGCTCAGTTCAAAAAAAGTACAGACACCTCCTGATAACTACAGTACTGCATAAAAGTCTTTGGCTGGTCCTCATTTGTCGATATTTTCCCACTAATATTGTTAAAGCTGCAGCGATTTATTGAAACATGTACAAACATACATGGGAATACAGTATATAAGGCAAAATCTGTGTGCACAGTTTTGAGGTTGGTATGACCACATTCGTTCTTTAACACAGGCTCAACTGTTTTAGAAAAGCTTTGTAATCATTTCTTTAATTAGTCTTTGGGAAAAGTTCTCCAGGCATCTTGAAGGACATTAAAAGCTCTTCTTTTGGATGTTGGCTGCCTTTTGTTTTGGTTTCTGTCAAGATGACCTCACACTGCTTCAATATTGTTGAGTTATCATAATGAATGATTGTGTTCAAGTGTTAGTTATGCTTTTACTGCATTGGCAGTAGGGTTGGGATCATTGCCAGGCTGAAAAGTTAAGTTGTAACTCCTGAACTGGACATACTGATGATGATTTGAATGTAAATTTTCACCACTCCATCAGACCTCATCCCACTGATTTTTACTCCAATTCTTGTGTAATTTGCCATACCTCAGTCTTTTCTCCCTGTTTCCCTTAATTACAAATGGCTTCTTGACAGCCACCCTTCCACTGAGACCATTTCTTATGAGGCCTCAGTGAACAGTAGATGGATCAACTGAAGGGACAGATACATCTCTCAGGTCCTATGTCAGTTTTTTTGGTGATTTTTTTCCCATTTCTTAAGGACATGACTTTCAGATATTGTCCATCTGTAAGGAGAGTTTCAAGGCCTGCCACTTCTTCTTTTGTTCTCAACTTGTCCAGTTAGCTCACATTTTTTTAAGGAGAACTTCTGATCAAAACCACTTAAAAAAAAATACAACAAACTTCTTGGAAGAAAAACAAAGAAATGAGAGGTGGTCCTAGACTTTTCCACAGTGCTGTCCATTCTCTTTGTTAAGCTTATCATCGGCTATTTTTCCCTTTTCAGAGACATTGTTATTTTGCTTTCGCCACAGATACAAAGAAAAGATAAAAGCCAACATTCATAAATTATGGAATCAACCCCCTGGGCACAGATAAATATTTACATTTCAACTTACATTTGTTTCCCCCAACTTCTTCTGCATTGGGTTAAATGTAAATTTATTACAAATAAAGTGGCTTAGTACAGTATTTAAGATATCCCAAATTTCCAGTGAGGTAATAACAGCATTGAGGGTTTGTGCTCAGTAAGCCTGTTCCATCAATCCATGAAGCAAAGATGGAAAAAAGAGAGGGAAAGTGAAGAGACAGTACCTGTAGCTCTTCATTGCCAGCTTAGAGACAGAAAAGAGTGCATGAAAGACTCTCATGAGCCACATAAGATTAGTCAAATTAAAGTTAATCATCAAATATTACTTATTCTCTATAAGCCATAATGATTTTACCCACAGACAGAAGACTTACAGGGCACTGCTGGCACTCCCGTGTGGACTCTCTAAACAGAACGTCCCCTCATTTCTCCCAATGGGCAGGCTGGAGTGTTTGCAGCATGAAGTCCCTTTACCCTCCACAGTCCCCTGGTCGCTCATGCAGGAGTCTTCAGAGCAGAAGCTCCCATGGCGGGAGATCTGAAACTTCTGGGCTTCTTGGAGGATTCGACAAGACGGCTGACCGTGGTGGGAACAAGATGATGGGGTTCGAACTTGCTGCTCTGGAGGAGTAGATGATCCTGCTGTTGCCAGTCCTGTGGTACATGAGTCCTGACTCGCTGACCTCACCCCAAGACCCCGTCCCCATGGAAACCATTGGCAGCCGACAGTGTGGGACTGAGACAGAGCAGCAGTGTCTCTTTCGCTCCTTGCTCTGCTTATTTGTCTCCTCCTCGCCTCTCTTTCTGTTTTTCTCGCTGACCTGTACAAAAATGACACAGAGACACCGTTACCATGGCTCAAAACTGCCTTTAAGGTTCTTAATCATCTTCAATGTTTAATCAGATCCATAAATCTTTATTTTTTATGCCAGTGGAGATCCAAAACACTTTTTGTATTTTGTATTTTTTGTTTGAATTTTGTATACCATGAAATTGAAAAATTTCAATTTGACTTGGTTAATGCTTCCCCTTTAGGTTGGTTCCCACACTGTGTGATAGTATAATATATATATTATATCTGCCAGCTGAAGTGACATAGAGAATATATATTATAGTGTCAGATCCAAGACAAAAGCAGCACCTACACCTGGAAAAATATTCAATTTTTTTTCTTATTCAAACTAAATAATTCTGTCTAAAGCGTGCCGCTCAAGTGATCATCGTTGAAAATTTGATTGAATACTAAGATTTGTGTTACAAAGGGTTTGCACAACTATTTGTGTATCATGAATAAATGAGACATTAGATTATAACTATTAATAAACAAAGAAATGCTACAATCACAAATATTATCTAACAGGAGAGTGTCTCAGACTTGCTTTGGAAATTAAAGCGAATGAAAACATAGATTAAATACTTAATAAGAGGGATGGATAGACAACCAAATAAGTTATATTACCTATGAGGAGACTGTGGGGCGACCTTTGACCCCTGGAAAGTTCCAGCCTCACTGGAATCCTCAGGTTTAACCATGATGTTACAGCAGGCTACAGCTGTTGAATTAGCACAGTTGTTGCCCAGGATCGGTCTTCTCTTTCCTAAATCCACCGCGCCTGACATCATGCTTTCCCACTGCGGATGCCGAGGCCCAGGGGTTGATTGTACCACCAAATTATGGCCGCCGGGAGATTCTGTCAGAACATTAGTGCTCACCACGTCAACAAAATGACCTTCACACCAGCTGCTAGAATCTGGTTGTTGGTGATAAACCTCATCCACTTTCTGCATCCTCTCCTGAAGCTGCTGCCGGGCTTCCTGACATCTCAGCCAGGCAAAGTTCCAGACACGCATTCCCCGGGAGCCCTGCAGGAAGCTGGCCTGTGCCTTTACCTCCTGGAATCTCTCTGGGCTGAACTGTTGGAACCTGTCATGGAAAGCCTGGAGGATGGAGCTGTCAGTGCATGAAGGGGAAACACCGGTGGTGGTTGGATGTGAGCCTTGCACTGCATGAATTTCAAACTGACAAAGAGATGCAGAGTCTTGGTTTTGGAGCAGAGAGTCTCTTTGATTAACCTGTGAGGCACTTTCAAGGTCCTGCACTGCATGGATTCTGGAATGACTCTGGTCCAGGTAATCAATGCATTCACTTGCCATTGCTTTAGCCTGTTTATAAAATAAATTTTTATTTAATAAGAAAGTAAATGAAAAAGACTCCTATTACTTTTTTTTAAAGTAGTTCTAACCGAGAAAGTCAGATGTTAAAAAAATACAAAGTACAGGATAACAAGTATGAAATTTTGGTGTTCCCAAACGGCCAAAATATGTACTGTAGTATGAAAGCGCTAACTGCAAACTGAATAAGTCTCAAATACAAACCTGCTCACAAAAATCGCACACGTTGACCATGATCTGCAGCTCTCTGCCGCACGTCTCTGCTCGACACAGGAAGTCCTCCAGGCTTGACTTGAAGGTACAGACAAAATCCCTGAACGGCTCAGTCTCTGGGTAAGAGATCCCACTCTGCTGAAGCTGCTCGACCTCTGACACCAAAGACATGGCGTGGTGCCGTCGGTCCTGCAGGGGGACAGAAAGAGAGACTCAAAGAGCTGCACAAACAAACACAAATGCAGGAAGAGCAGCAGTCACAAATAAAATCATAGACTGACATTCGCTTCAATTAGGAAAACAGTGAAGCTGTTGAGGATCTGCTCCATTCTGTCTCCAGAGTTCTCCACTGACTCTGCCTCCAGCAGATGGCGCTCTCCCTCCTCATTAAACCACTGCTGAATCTACACAGGGGTGGAGACACAAAAAATATGCATTTGGTGATGTAGCATATGCGAAAATTGAAAATGTGCAGACTCCAGTGTGTGCATATGCATATTCAGGTGTAGCTAACTACCTGAACAAACTATTTATAATTACTTAATTTCTCAGTTAAATGCAGTATTGAGTTCATTAAAGCATTTTTAGTGTCCAGTAATTTTTTTTGTTTCATTCACATAATAACAAAAAGAGAGCAGGAATAAAACATAAACTGTTTGCGTTTGACCTGTTTTTTATATGTATGTATGATTTAAATATGTAATGCAATTATATTAAAAGCAACAAACTAGAGAAAATCTTGCACATTATTTCTTCTTAACACTATATTCTGTATGGTCAATTACAGCTAGATTATATTTTCCATTTATTTAAAACACAAGAATCTTGAAATTCTACACTTTATCATAGCTGCCTAATTCATCCTGAATCAGTGGTCTTTTGTGACGTCAGGATCGTATGACCTACAGCAACGTTATTCTAAAAAATACCTCAAATAAGAAACCTTTAATTAAAGTCAACAGAACATCAGTTAGTGTACCTGTGTGAAGTGTCCCTCCATCTCTCTGAGTTGGAGCAGGTACTCCAGGTGCTCCAGCGACATGTTGGACCGCTGTACGAGGACGTGAGCCTGCTCCTCTACGTGGTTGTACAGACCTGTCACCGAGTCCACTGCATCTCTGTATTGAGGAAAACGTAACATCAAAGGCTTCAGAAAGAAGATGATAAAAGTAATACTTGTACTTGTTGTTTCAAATGTGATGTTAAGATGACACTTTGTTATTCTAGACAGTACCATTATAACAATGTTTAATTGCCAGTTGTAGAAGGATACTGACACTTGTCATTTCACAGCAAAACCTGAATCAGATTATAGGCCAACAGCAGGTACTTGCAAACATAGCATGTGGATGATTTGTGGTTACCTAAAGTCCTCACAGTGGGGGTATTTGAGGTCGCTCTCCTTCCTTAGCCTAGCCAGGATAGCTCCACCCTCTCTCTGCAGGCTGACCAATCGACTATCCTCTAGAACATCCCTCATCAGACTCCTCTGGTCAATCATGCACTGCTGCACACCCTGTTACATAAAAACAGGGTGTGCAAACACACAGAGACGTAGTTACAGAAAAGAAGGTAACCTCGATTTCCAAGGTCCAAATAACAAAATGAGAAATCAGTGAAAGGCGAGCTTTGAAGTACCTGTACAGTGTCTGTCCTCCGGGGCTCTTTGAGCTCACTGATGGCTCTCAGGAGCAGGCTGGAGGCCACATGCAGATCGTAGACAAATGGGAAGAGTTTCTACAGAATAAAAGATGTGGCTAAGCAGCGAAGAAGCAGAGAGGCACGGACAAATGGAAACAGTTTATGTCATAATGTGATGGCCTCACCTGATGCAGCTCCTTCCAGTCAACGGTACCATGAGACAGTGTCCCATCCAGATGTGAACTCTGCTGACTCGCCTCCACCAGCTTCAGCAACGATTTCACTGATGTCACTATATCAGTCTGTCAAATTACCAGGAACATACTTACGTCATTACTCAGTATTTAACCACAGCGGATTGTTCTTTTATCACCATTAACAGACACATTTTTATGTAATCTGGTTTCTAACATCCTTTAAATTCTGCATTTGTTGTTTTAATTTTAACCAATTAGTGTACGGACAAAACTGGAACTTTGGACCTCTTGGTGTGCTTGCTGGTATTTACTTTAGAGAATTGTCCTTATAAGATCAACAGCAGATCTTTTTGATCTGTTTAGTTGTATAATTAGTTTATGTTATAGCCCACTGAATACAAAATATCTGATAAAGAAAACTATGATCATTATCTTAGATATTTAAAAATCACAAAGACCTGTTCTTTCCTACAACAGCTGATAGTCATGCAATATGAGATATTTTACTCTCTTAAGAAAATATTTTAACTGTTGCTAGATGCAAACATATTTATCACATATCTGAGGTTTGATTTCACTCACAGTAGTTATAAATGATCTTCTGGGGAACAGGATTGCAAATGCAAAGATTCTTAAGATGTGAGCAATTTGCATGGCTAGACACACATGCTTTTGCAGTATTA
>VURO01044253.1:0-32479 GCA_015108175.1 Pelvicachromis taeniatus | reverse complement strand
GTCCGGCAGAACCAGGCTCAGGGAGGGGCGGGGCCATCTGCTGCGACCGGTTGGGGTGAAAGAAGGAAGACAGGATAGAGACATGCTGTGGAAGAGAGCCAGAGATTAATAACAAGTATGGTTGAATGCAGGGAGATCTATTAACACATGGTGAATGAGAAAGGTGACTGAAAAGGAAAAACTCAATAAATCAAGGGGGTCCCCCAGCAGTCTGAACCTATAGCAGCATAACTAAGGGAGGATTCAGGGTCAACTGTTCCAGCCCTAACTATATGCTTTAGCAAAAAGCTAAAGCATATAGTTACAAAGGGCTTTGCCTATTCTTCGTACTGTTACAAAGAATAGGTAAATCGTTTTTTAAAAACCTTTAGTGAGTCAATTATTTGATTAGAAAGTGATACTGCGCGACCTATTGTGCAGCTGATAAAACAGGAAAATGGGCAGATGTAAATAGGATAATGTTTGTGTTGCAGTAGTAATTCCCCTGATATTTGATTAATGGCTCCACAGAGAAGCCCAGTGAAAACCCATCCTCTCTCCTACACGCAGAAACAAAAACCAAACAAACAAAAGCATATAATAAACTGTTGGGTACAAACACTGCTATTTTAAAAATGCCTTTGGCCACATTGCACCTGTTAACAAACCACTGGCACTGTTTTCTGAGGCTGACAGGAAAAGGTCTGAAAATAGCTTTCCCATGAGCCTCTGGTCCAAAATAAAATAAAGGGAGCTGGCAGGAGCCACCCACTGCAGTAGAGGAACCCTGTCATGGGAACCATGCTGAACTGTCTGTGAAGATTTGAGCTGAAATAAATGAAAGTATCTCGATTTATATCGCTAATGCAAGTGTTCATTTATCTTTGGCGAATAGGAAAACAGGATCCGCTTCTGTGTGTGTGTGTGTGTGTGTGCGCGCATGTGTATGCGTTTCCATGTGTACCAGTGCTTGCACGCTGGGTGGACACGTGCTGGTGCTTGCATAGGTGCCTTGTTGACCTGCCTAAGACGTGATCAGTGAGGAGAGGAATAAGCAAATCACATCAGAAGTGTGAGAGTGGAGAGCCAATAAGACCTGTAAACAAAAAAAGGCATGCTAGCCATTACTGCCAAAGTAAACATGTGTGCGCAGCACACTTCAACAAAAACATTTACATTAAACGGCACACAAAAGACCATTTATTAAAAGAAAACAATAATGCTTCACAACTTACAAAGCTGAAGCATCTCTGAAAACCCAAACTGCTCACATCCAAAGAAAAGTGAGGATTCCACTGAAATGAATGAGGTTTTTTGGGGGGCGCTGAAGCAGAATCGGCTTAAGCGAAGCACACCAACCAGCAGTGTTCACCTTTCTCTGCTTCATTCTCAGACTGCACTGCTATTTTAGGGACCTCTGATGACTCTGTCTTGGCCACATCTCCTTTTTTCCACTGCAGAAAAAAGTTATTCATAATCCTCCCAATAACTCAACACTGTTTGTCCAATGTGATAAAGCAAAGGGAGCGCTCACAATCTAAATTTGCATTCTTCAGAGGTGAATGGCTTTGTCAGCTGGAGTAATACAGCTTGCTGCTTTGCCTCCTCTCGCTACAGGGAGGCTGTTTACATGGGGGACATCTCAGAGATCCAGAGAGGAGACAACGATTCTGGCTTTCTTCCCGCAAGATAGGCCTCCGTGGGTGGGCAGCGTTTCACCCGCTGATGCTCCAAGATCATCCCTGAGACACACAAGATGAATAAAACTCTTAAAGGATTTGACAGACTTTGTGCCAAATAGTTCATTTTATGACATGGCTCTCCTCTCAAATGCACTTTCTGGACTTTAAAGACTGTCACTTAAGGGGAAAGGTGAAAAATCTCAATATTCTCAGAAGAGCTACAAAAGAGAAACAAAAAGTGGTTGAAGGGAATCCCCTTTAATCTAATTTAATCGCTGCAGTTTGCGGAAACTTTATAGTGCAGGTCAAGAACTCAAGGCTAGAGGTGGAGCAATAAACCGATGTGAGGGGTGATGAGAGGAAACCCCAGATCTCGATCCGCTCTCAGGCATTTTAACTTAAAGTAATCAAAAACTTTCATCAAGGAATTAAGCAGGATTAAATCTGGGAGTAGCTCATTTAAGTGAAAATGCTTTGGCTGGCAGACAACATAAAGATGCTGCCACCGGTTGGCCCTTCAGATTGATGGACATGTTGTTCTTTGTTCTCCTCTTTGGGGTGGAAGTTTATTACAACTCTATACTGTTACTTTTAAGCTAATTTTCACTGAAATGTGTGTGTGTGTGTGTGAGGGGGGCATAGATAACATGTACCTTAGAGGCCTTAAAGTACAATCTTTACAGAGTGAGAAAGTACTCTATCAGCCACAAGGAGCGGTCGCTTGAGACTGGGATTTATGGGTACAAGAAGGGAGTTGTTGACACATGATAGCTAGCAGTGAGTACTTAAAGAATTGAAGGTCCAAAATGAACTGCAGTGACACATAGCTAATGCCTTCACTAAGCAGTTTTCTCTTGTGGTTTTTAAAGTACTGTACAGAAACAACAGTAAAACAAAGATGACAGAATTAGATGATAAAAACAAAAACAAGGCTTTCATTCCACGTTAGCTAAAAATGAAACTCAAAGCTAGCAAAACGTACTAAGCTAGCTAACTAAAAAGAGCTATATAAAAATCATAAGTAAAAACTGTGCAATTAAAGTTAATTAAATGTATTAGAAATTGTTGTTTGCCTCCAACAAAAGTTAAATCTGATTCATTTGTTATTGTTATGTAATTCTTCTAATATTAAGCTAACAGTAAGATAATTGCTTGTTCTAATTTTTCTAGAAGCATATCGCACAATTTATATCGCACATAATGTGAGTCTGACTGGAATGACTCTGGGTTTGTTATTTTGAAGCTCCTAAATAAATGAACTGCAAAAGAACCATGCCTTTAAATTCAATATTTACCCATGAAAAGCCTTTCCTGAAGAGTTTATTGTTAGTTTCATGTTATATTGAATAAAACATGAAGCTTATTTAGTAAATTATTGTCATTCTGCAAGAGTCTGAAAGGGTCATTATCTGAGGAAAGCTTATTTGTTAACAACAGGTGCTTGCCAAGTTTGCCAACCAGTGAGCGTGCAGTTTTCCCACATCCACCCGTCGCTTGTCATATCCGTTTCAAAAAGCCAGCATGGCGGTGGCAGAAAAATTAAGCGCAAGGCTTCACTAACACAACTTCACCAAGCTTCTGAGCTTACAAGAGGAGTGGAAGACTTTTCTTTTTCTCGGCCAACAATTTTTACTGCCTTATGACAGTTGACAGGCTGCACAGGCATGAAGGCATGAATGGTGAAGAAAGAGCAAATATTGGTGGCTAGTAGTGACTCCGTCATCAATATCTATAAGACAAAAAAAAAAATCAAACAAAATAAACCCATTAACACTTTGATTGCATGCTGAGTGGAGACATATGAGGATCACCTGCCAGTACAGTGTCTTATCTCCAGACACTGCCTCGCTCAGACTAAGCTGAACTTCTGCATGACTTTTTTTCTTCCATAGAGGAATTTATGGGCACGAAACTAAAACGCTTTGTTCTACACTCAGCCTCCCATCTCCGTTCTCTCCCACAGCCTTGGGGCGGTACAAGAAGCCGGGCTTTATCCTACCACCTGAACTTCATTACTCCGCTCGTTTATGACTAGGTACATCTTGTGTTTTGTCTTTTCTTCAGAAATAATTCATGGGTCACAGAGTCAGGCTTGAACCTATGATTCACCCAAGATTTTGACTGGCACTTGGAGTTGTTGGGCTTTTCTTACAATAAAGACTAAAATATAAGTTAATCTGAGCATTTCTTGATCTAATCACAGATGCCTTTTCCTTGAACAAACATTTCCCAGAGCAGGGATCTCTGTTAGCCCCTACTGCTTTTGACACTGCTCAATCACTTCTTTTAGCAAGCTTGTATCTTACTGGATTGGCCCAGCCTCTTTTCCAGTGTCTGCTTCCAAAATCCTGCTTTTGATCATATGAAACATTCTCTGACAAGCTTGAAGCTGTGAATCACTATGTCTGACAGGTTTTTCTTTTCTAATCTAATTTCCAGAAAAAAAGCCTTATTTAAGTCAGTGCTGTACACTTCTCCAATCTAAATTCATACAGCTCAGTATAACTCAAAAGCAAACATCTCTATAATAAGTTTTTATAACAAAGCAAAAAATGCAGATCACCCAGAATGAATAAGCTAATATTTCTGATATGCAGAGTAAGGATGAGTATTTGAAGCACAAATACAATTCAGAATACAACTATTCTTTGTAAAAAGACGCCCAACCATTCTCACATTGTTGCTGTTGATGTGTGACATGGTACCTTTACATGATGGCCATCGCACTTCTTCTTTCTTCAATTTTAGAAGGAGCTCCATATCAGAGCTTTTGATGGCTTTACTAATCCTTTGCACACCACATTCCAATAGCTTTACTGACTTTTATAAATTAGATATCTCAATACGGAAATAATATTCTTTCACTGATTTTTATTTAACTACCATCCTTTGCATGGTCAAAATAAGAGTTTACTTGTTTTGGGTTTTTTGAGCAATATTAACTTATAGCAAACAAGTAACAACAGTGGAAACAATGAAAAACTCCCACCAGTAGGGGGAAGTAGTGCACTGAAATGCACAATCTGCTGACAAGAGGAAGAAGAGCAGCTACGAGGTGTACTGTCATGCCCACCACGCCGCTTCACATTTTAACCCTTCCCTGTTCTCAGGGCAAAAGACTAGCACAGCAGTTAGACTGCTTTATTAAAGATGAACTTTTAATAAATGAATGTGTTGAGGGTCGTTTTGGCATTGAAGACTAGCTGTCCTTGCCATTGTTCGTCACGTGGGCCCCATCTACAAATTATGTTAACAAAAAAATATGCAATGTAATTGTCGTACTGTCCTTTATTCTGATACCTGATGTCACTGGTGTAAATAAAATATGACTTTATTTTGGGCTGTCTTTTCGCTATATGTATGTGGCTATTTTATGAGAATGGGGATGTTTTTTTTATTAGTTTCTATAGATTTCTAGTCACACACTTTATTATTTAAACAAATAAAAGGCAGTTTTTTACTAACTCAAGAGTACGTTTGACTTCTGCCTGTGAAAAGGAAGGTTTTTGTGCTTGCTCATTATCGTCTCATTGTTGGGGTTTTAGGGTCTTTACCTTATAATATAACCCACCTTAAGGTGGTAACGCTGCTGTGATTGAATGCTATATAAACACAATTTCAGTGAATTAATTAAAAAACAATATAAACTTCCAAATATCGGGCTACTGGATGTTGGCAAATTTTAAGCTGAAAAAGAATCAGTAAAGATTTTAAGTCAAACTCTAAATCCCATTGCTCAAACCTTTCAGTAATTTCTGAGCCTTTCAACCCATTTGATCCTGCCATAAAGCACTTTGCACATGGGCATCACTAACTACAAAGCCTTTTCTTCCATTGGTGGTCAAGCAATTCTTCCCAAACATGGGAATCAAGGAAAACAGTGATATCTTTAAATGATCGCGCCACTGAGATTTACAGATGTGATCTTGAAACTTTAAACGGTTTTCAGCTACGCTTTCAGTTTGTGGCTTTATGGCTTGTTTGGGGTGTAGCGCTGAGAACAGCAACATGACCTATGTTTGACCCCTTGGGTTCACCTTTGACCCAGAGGAAGTTATAAAATAAGAAATCTGCTGTTTAAACTTTTCAGAGATCATGAAACAATGCTTGCATAAGATCCAAACAGCCTCCAAACTGAGGTACTGAGGTGCCATGAGATTACTTGACGGTATGCATGCATAATGTCTATTCGTGTGTGTGTCTGTGTGTGTGCGTGTGTGTGCGTATGTGTGACAAAGTAAGGTTTCTTATGCATACCTCTTATCGGCAAGGCCTCTTTCCAGGAAAATGAATTGGAAAAATAGCAACATAAAATATGTGAACAGAAACCAGAGGGATGTTTGAGTGACACTAGTTTGATGTTGCAGGTCTCCTGACATAGGCCCTCTGCTGCTAAGGCCTGACAGTAAAAACGCCCCGTGAGCTCCCCTGTCACAGACTGTAATAAATGTCACAACTGTGAACTCTCACACAGACAAAAGGCACACCATTGAACAATTAACACACAGTAGGCCTGTAAAAGTGCTACTAAGAATTCAAGTAAACAAAACAGCGCCTGCAAACTGATATGTACTACAGTGTTTTTGAAAAGCTGAAATGTTTATGGGGTGGAAAAAACTCACCTTTTATGAAGGCAAGTAATGTTGAAATCTCTAAACACTATCCATAAAGATATCCTTTTTAGACATGAGTACGATCGCTCTGTATTACACTGTTAAATGATATTAAAGGTAAAAATTGTAGCTATAATAACAGGTATGGGAAAATACAAAAATCCTTTGGTAAGAAAATTGTTTCCACTGACAGTTTGGGGTTTGTCAGTGTAGGGTTGAAGTGTAAAATAACCAGAGAAGAATGAGTATTAAAAAAACCCAGAAACAAACACTGAACGTGGTTCTGATTTGTTTTTGCAGATTATAATGAACAAAGTGAAAGACATACAATTGCTGCTGTACAGTTTTACAATTTGGAAACATGCAATCTGGAAAGGCACACACCTGTCTATATGAGGTCCCATAGTTGACAATGCATGTAAGAAATTGTCTGTAGACCTCTGAGACAAGTTTGTATCAAGTCAGAGATCTGAAGGAGGCTATAGAAATGCGCACAATGGCCTTCATCATCCATTGATCAAACAAATTTGGAACCACCAGGACTCTTCCAAGAGCTAGTAGAGCAGCGAGATGAAAGCCGATTCTCAGTAAAAAGCACATGACAGCCTGTCTGGAGTTTACCAAAAGGTAGCTTATGGTCTCTCAGACCATAAGAAACAAAATTCTCTGATCTGATGAAATGAAGATTGAAGTCTGTCGCGTCTGGAGGAAACCTGACGTAACTGTTTCCAATATTCTAATTCCAGTATTTGTCAATCAGAAGGAAGTAATATGAAATAGAAACTTCACCTATTTTGTAATTGAAGAATTATAACAGATACTTAAATTCTTCCACTTGGGGCAAGAACTCATCCCTGACCGGGAGTGGGCACTCCACCCATTTCTGGCTGAGGATCCCTACATCCCTACCCTCACCTATGGTCACAAGCTGTGGGAAAGAACAAGATCATGGAAACAAGCGGCGGAAATGGGCTTCCTCCGAAGGGTGGCTGGACTCTCCCATAAAGATAGGGTGAGAGGTTCGGCCAGTGGCTCAGAGTAGAGCCGCTGCTCCTTCACATTGAAAGGAGCCAGTTCAGGTGGTTCGGGCATCTGACAAGGATGCCTCCTGGGTGAGGTGTTCTGGGGATGTCCCACCGGGAGGAGGCCCTGGGGCAGACCCAGGACACGCTGGAGAGATTATATCTCTCGGCTGGCCTGGGAACGCCTTGGTGTTCCCCCGGATGAGCTGGAGGAGGTGGCTGGGGAGAGGGAGGTCTGGGCTTCTCTGCTTGGGCTGCTGCCCCCGCGACCCGGCCCCGGATAAGCGAAAGAAGATGGATGGATGGAGAATTATAACAGACTGCATACGGGTATCAAATGAAGTGACCTTTGTTTATATTTTATTATAAATTTGCCAAATGTTTATCAGACTTTTGAAATGTAGAATATACTGTGTATTGCATTATAAAAATATACTTGGGAGGGTTTTGACAAGAGAAGAGTGAAGAATGAAGAGAGACAGGAAAAGACATTGGCCACCTATTAAGGATTCACTGCTCCAGCATTGGTGCCCTCGTGGCATTGGAGTTGCCACTCAAGGCAACTTTCTGTTAACTTCCTAACCACTAATCATTCACAAATTCTGCGTCTTTTTTTGTGCACAAAATTGCCAGTGATCCATAACCGATACAATCAAAATCAACAACTTCAACTTTCATCTTCAGCATCATTATTCTGTGAAATAAATGGTATCTGAACAGAATCCATGTGTTTAGTTTCTGACTGACGGAATCAAAGTATTCAAGCTCCAATCATCTGTGTGGATTATGATGCCTTGACACACTCTCCTCTATCTCTAGGGCAACAAAATGCCAAGTAAACATGCATATTACCAAGCAGCCAATAAATACACCAGAATAGCATGTCAAGAATGTTCACACAGTTAATATGGATTACACAGAGTGCCAACAGCCTGTGCCAATCCCAGTGGGAATCTGGGAGAGGGTGCAACATCAAAATGGCCACATTCCAGTTAATTGAAAAAGACTTGATTTCTGCACTTGAAGCCAAAAGCCAGCGCCTATTACGCAACCATGTGGATCCAGTGTTTGTAGGTTGTGCAAAATGATATCGTACAATTAAAGTGAGGAGACACAGCAGGGTCATACTAGCCAAAGTCTAGCTTGTTTGCAGAGGCGTGAACTTAAAGGGTATCTGATTTTAGTATCTTGCATAAGCAAACACAAAAACAGACTCACACACATACAGACTCTCAACAAGCATGTTCTTTTATGTGTCTTGGAAGAATTAACAAGAGGTCAAGCAGATATCCATCTTTCAATAAACCCCGGGGCTTTGATGAATTAGGAGCTAGAATTTTTTTTTAATCAGCTGTGTCAGGTCTCAAGTCAAATCACCCTGACTGACTAGCACAATAATAACCTGTGTTTTATAAAGTTCAGTACTTCATGAAGTTGCTAAACCAGCGAAGAAAAAAACAAACGCAGTCTTTGTGGTTTAATAGATCCAGTAAACATAATTCTTTCCCATGAGATAAGAGAACTACAAAACCTTTCCAAGGAAATGACGCTGACATGAAGTCATGTTGTTGTTCTCAGCTACACTAATGACAGCATCAAGTATTTTAGTGGAAGAAACAGCCAACAAAAACAGCAGCGGCAATAACCTTTAATATTGATTATCTCTTTACGGGCTCCAAGTGTAAATTTGAGAGCGTCTTCTCTAACCTTCGGGGCCAGGAGCACATTATTCATCTGCTTCATTATGAATGTTCACAAGAAAGAATGCTGACATGGAACCCATTTTATTTGTGTATTTTTTGGGAATCATACACATCTTTTTTCCCCCTGAGTGAGATTTAGTGTAACATCTGTTTCAGGATACGAGCAACAAGGCCATAACCCTGTGGAAGAATTCCCAGCCTTGCCCATGCCCATTCATCCAGACCAATGCCCATGCATGACACTTTTACTTTGGTCTTTTTCAGCCCTGTTATTTTGATCTCTGCCCTCTGCTTAAGGTAAAGTTAGACTGAGGAGAATTCAAACTAGAAGAACTAGAAAAGTTCTTCCTACGTACAGCAGACTGATATTACAGGCACATCACGTACGCAAACATCAAGTCTCCCATTACAACAGAGAAGTGATGCTGAGGGGACCCTGGTACGTTCTGCTTTTCATGTGTGTGTACGTGTGTTTTTATGGATGCACAACTTAAACTATTATCTAAAGTTTAGTGCGATGTATAAAACTATAGTATAGTGCAGCATAAAGCTTTTTCTTGGGTCTCCTGTGAAGGTTTGCCACAATCTGTGTATGTTTTTTTTTCTGCAGCATTGTGCCAGATGATTAATTAATAATCATCTTGACGGTACAGAGGTCTGTTTTAACAACATGACTTTTTAAAAAACAGAGAATCCAAATCAAAGATGCATTCTTTCTAAAGGCCAGGGCCAGGAATGTTAGTTTTATTGAATGTAGTGTGGAGTTCATTTTGTAAAGTTATTACAATAACATCACCACTGGGATATAACTTAATGTTACCATGTTATTTTAAAAATACGTGATCACAAACTATAATTTTGTCATTTTAAGGTAAAAAAAAATAAAATATATAATTTGTTTACACCAAACTTTGGGAAATTTCTGAAAGTAAAGCTTATGGGTCAGATATATCTGTCCATATAGAGGTGATTCTGTTACTTATCATGAATAACACCCATCAATGATTTTACTTGGACTGAGGTTCAAATCCATGAGGAAAATTGCAGATTGCATCTTAAGCCTGCTTTAACCATACTTGTTATTAATCTCTGTCTCTCTTCCACAGCATGTCTCTATCCTGTCTTCCTTCTTTCACCCCAACCGGTCGCAGCAGATGGCCCCGCCCCTCCCTGAGCCTGGTTCTGCCGGAGGTTTCTTCCTGTTAAAAGGGAGTTTTTCCTTCCCACTGTAGCCAAAGTGCTTGCTCATAGGGGGTCATATGATTGTTGGGTTTTTCACTGTATGTATTATTGTAGGGCCTACCTTACAATGTAAAGCGCCTTGAGGCGACTGATGTTGTGATTTGGCGCTATATAAATAAAATTGAATTGAATTGAATTAACCACCCAGAAATCCTGCAGATGTGCCTTGAGTGGTTCAACTTATGTTTGTCCATGTATGTTCTCTGATCCTGAAAGGTTAACCATGTGATGCTATATGTGAACAAGATTAACTTTGATTCATACATGTGGCAGTTTTCATCAGCTTTATAGAGTTTTCACTGTTTTTCTTGAGAGTAGTTAGAAAAGAGCGCCAGTTTAGTTTAAAATTGGTCATTTTAGCAACTAAAAGAAGATCTGGCCACAGGAGGTCAGGTCACACAGTATTAGCAGATCTAATCACAGGTAACTGATAGCAGGTGGTTCAGAGAGCATATAACCAAATAAGCTCCATGAGACAACCTGGCCCAAGTCTTCTTTTTCCTTTTAATGGAAACTGGCAACCACAACAAGCGATCTGACAGCTTCTAATTCATTCTTTCTGTTGAATGTTTCTACACTGTACTTTTGTCACCAGTAGCTGCTTATGATCACATAACCTGGATAAATGCATACCTATGAAGTGTGTCCAATCCTTAAACTTGAGTTTCTTCATCGATGTTTTTTCCACTCGTCATTAACGTGATCAAGATTTCACTGGAAGTAAGGAATTTATTTCTTTTACTGCAGAAGTGCTTTATAAAGGAAGAAACAGGTGACACGGAAAAAGCTAAACTTTGAGGTTCTTGGTGGAAAATGATAAGACATGAACATTTTCTTAAGTTTATATACAAAAAAAAACAAACAAAAAAACGCTAACACTGTGCTTCTAGGAATTAATCTCTCACTGTCATTCTCTCCAGTGGCCCTTTTGGGGAAACCCATAATTTCCTCATCACGGTTCATGAACAGTGTCACCAAAGTGTTGCTCAATTACCAGTATTAACAGCAGTGCAAGCAGCCAGCCATGGAGCTGACCACAAAAGAAGCAGGTAGCATTCAACAGGAAATGTCACCTCGGTCAATTACCCATGCGCTTACGTGTTGCCAAAACAACCATTAATCCCAGCGGTGAGCACAAGGAGGACTAGTGCAGCTTCCAAACCTCGCCAAGACTAAAATGACTTGCAGGATGAGAGTCAAAGGAGAAAGTATGTTTTATGACAGACTCAAATCTTTATGACTGGCTGCTGTGAAACTTTTCTGTTCAGTTCAATTCAGTTCAATTTTATTTACATTGCACCAAATGAGAGCAACAGTTGCTTGAAGACAAAAAAGGAGAAAAACCCTAACAATCAGATGACCCTCCATGAGTAAGCGCTTTGGTGACTGTGGGAAGGAAACGCTCCTTTTAAACAGAAAGAAACTGAACCAGACTTTCTTACAGGAAAAATATGAGCAAGAGGAGAAATGTATTCATGCTTTTGCAAATTTACAACTTTGCCAGAATCTAAACTGGATAAAATTTCCTTTCTACTTCTCTTCAACATGATCTTTCAGAACATGTCACGTGGTCCCATTCTCTAAACTCATATTAAGACCTAAAGACTAGAAAACAGTTACAAGAGGAGAGCATGATATCTCATATGGCCTGTTACGGTAAACTTTCGAAAGGTATGTGGTGAACAGTGAAGACTCAAACATATAAATGAACAGTATACACAAGTGAAACCAGACTCATCTCTCAACTTTGCACTTTAAAAAAATCATGAGTTGTGTCACAGATTTCCTGGGAGCCACGTGTCCTGTCATCACAGGGTTCAACTGGAAAATATGGGAAATGGACTGATTCTCATATAGCACTTTTCTACTCTCCCGGAGAACTCAAAGCGCTCTATACAATATGCCTCATTCACCTAATAAGAGCCATTCACACAAGCACTTCCTAACTAACGTTCATGCACATTCTTACACTGATGGATGCATGGGACATTTGAGATCAACTTGCGGTTAGTATCTGACCCAAGGATACTTGGCATGCAGACTGGAGGAGCCAGGGATCAAACCACTAACCTTCAGATAAGTGGATGACCTGCTGTACCTCCTGAGCTCCAGCCACCCTTGCAGAATATAACAACCCGACCAATGAATCAGTTGTGTTTTTGGTATGAAAGGCCACAATGGAATTTACGCTATAGCATTAGCATCACAACTTTCTCTAATGTATGTTTCCAGCTACAAGGGCAGCAATGTATCATTTCTTACCAAATAACACGACTAAGATACATTATGAATGCTATCAGGATTATATACACAAGTCAAATGATTAGGGTGTAAAATTGAGAACTACTGACATTTAAAGTATAACAAACTAAAAATAAACAAAAACTAGAAAAGCAATCAAAATAATATGGCCAGTGTCATGTATTCATATCAGATCAGATTTATAAGTTAGCTAACACACTACCCTAAGAAACCATTATTTATAGCACACCACTAGCTAATTACACAGCCAGCAGATTTAGAGAAATGTATTCTATTTTACTTCTGTCTACAGACTATGGACTCTCCACTTACATCGTTTAACTCTGAGGTCCCTTGACGCAGCGTTGCGTAAAAATTACGTCACCGATTAGAGACGCCATAGCAACGAGACGAAACCTCATTGAGATTCCGTTCCAATTTGTGTTGAAAGTGCAGATTTCAAACTAAATACCAGTCTTTAAATTGTGTTGATAGGCCAGACGAAACCCGAGTTATTTTTAATCATATTCGGCATACTTTTTCACGAGCATAATTGGCACATTTAGTGCAAAACGAGCCGATAAACACGGGACTTTCCAGTTAGCCATTAGCGAATTCGAAGTGAATCTGCTAACATACAGACCCTGCTTAGCAACAGACTATCTTCTTTCCTATTGGTGGAAAAATTAACCAATCAAAGGCTATGGCAACCAGAGGTATACCAGAGGTTTCAGCAAAAGATATCCGAGTCTTCAGCTCGCTATGTTTGCCAAGTATTTTTCTCTTATGGCTCAGTCACACTAGAGTAATAAAATGGCAACTTCCTAGTGGAAAAAAATCAGAGGTTGTCCAGAGACTGTAATGATTTTTTTCACAGTTGTAAGAAATTGCACTGGCCAACTGGTCATCCACAGGATTGGTCATCCGGAGGTTACTTCAAATTATGTAGCACCTTGGTGCTCGATGAAGCTGTACTGTAAGTTAAACTTTCCACGTGCTACATATTTACTCAAAGTTTGCTCTTCTGTCAAATAGAGCAGTACAGTAGTGTATGCATTAGTACTTTAGAAAGACTGCAAAATATGCAGCAGACTTTGTCATAGCAGGAAAAGCACAGGTGTAACTAATACCACTAACAATGGCTCTCTTCCATGTGCGTGTCCCACAAAGATATGTCAAAGGAACGGCATGTACAAAATCATGGTCCTGTAGCCAACTCACCTGCATGAAATTCAGCAGTCATTACTTCATGTTATAAGATGCACCTGGGCCCTTCCTGCTAAAACAAGACTTGAATCCTATGGGTCTCGGTTTGGAAACTGTTTATTTAAGTTTTTCCATTTTTCAAACCCAAGGTCTAAAAATAGAGGGTGTGGTATGCTTTAAAGACTGGAAAGCTCTCTGACACAAACTTGCTGTTCTGAGCTTCATAAATAAATTCTGCTACATTTTTTAAAATCAGTTGATCTATTTTCTGTCATACTAAAATACCTCAGCATGACCACTTGAGCCCATGAATCTTCATCTAACTCCATCAAGTCAACAGTTACATGTGTTTGGATTTGCGACCAAACAGCAAACCAAACGGTATCTAGACAGCCCCCTACTTTTTAATGTTAACTAGCAAACATTAGCATGCTTACAATGTAATATCCTGCTTAGATTATAAATGTTACTGTAACTTCCCTACTTGTCATGGCGTTCATGTCAACATTAAAGCCATATTCATGAATTCCTATTTTAAAACACTTTAATAGAACACTTGCATGTACAAGTCTGCAGCAAAACAAATAACTTTGTTTAATGTGCTTTTATTAGTATGGTCTTACAACACATTTCTTTGTTTTAGTAAGTATTTCCTTGATTAGCTACAATATCAACTGGTGAGACCAGATACACCAGAAAGGCAACTGCAATCTGGAGTTGTGTGAATTCTCACAAAAAGATCTGTTAAAGAGAAAATAGTTATCATGAAGACATACTTTACATTTAGATCTCTGATTAGATGGCCTTATTTATTTAAAAGTAATACATTAAAATAATATTAAAAGTGACAAACAATAAAAAGTGAAATACACTAGTTTTACCTTTACAGTCTGTAAAAGATCACCACTAGATGTCAGTAGATTGCAGTGAACAGAATTCTGTTTTCTTACCTCTTAATTGAAGTGCGTAATCTTAGTTATACTGGTTGTTCTAGAACAAACAACTCTCACAACTTCACTTCTGTCTGATGACGGTGATACTAATGTGAGTTGTTGAGAATATCCTGAACTTTTCTGTTAGTCAGTGCTACTGTTTTCCGCTGTTTGGTGGTGTTAGTAAAACCGTTGTTGAAGTGAATTTGTCTGAATGCAAAAATGTCAGACAGTGATTAATCTCATGCATGTGAGAATGTAATCAAAGTCTTTATCAGAGCAAAAATGGGTTTGTTTTTTTTAGGAAACTCAAGCCTAACATTAGCTGGCATTATATTAGCTTATAGCCAGCTATTTTTGTTGTTTAGCTCCTTTCAGCAGAGATGGTCGCATGTCTGTGTCATTGTAGACCTTGCTTGTACACTGGTGCGCATTCATGCTATGACAGGATAGTGCCATCCTTAAACTGTTCGGAAAAGTTGGGACCATGAAATTACCCCAAATGTCTTGGAATGCTACAGCAATAAGAGTCCCTTTCACTGGAACGAAGGGGCTGAGCCCAGCTCCTGAAAAACAACCCCGCATCATATGCCCACCACTAACAAACGTCGCACTTGGCACAGTACAGTCAGACAAGTACCACTCTCTTGGTAACTGCTAAATTCAGACTCCTCCATTGGTTTACCAGACAAAGAAGCATGACGCGTCACTCCAGAGAACACGTCTCCACTGTTCTAGAGTCTAATCAGGGGTGGGCAAGTCCAGGTCTCGAGGGCCGGTGTCCTGCAGGTTTTAGATGTGTCCTTGATCCAACACAGCTCATTTAAATGGTTAAATTACATCCTCAACATATCTTGAAGTTCTCCAGAGACCTGGTAATGAACTAGTCATTGGATTCAGGTGTGTTGACCAAGGGTGCTATCTAAAACCTGCAGGACATCAGCCCTTGAGGCCTGGACTTGCCCACCCCTCTAGCTGGTCAGCCATGGAAACCCAGTCATGAAGTTCTCTATGTACTGTTCTTGAGCTCATCTGAAAGCCACATAAAGTTTGGCGGTCTTAACGCTCTGCAGAAAGTTAGCGTTATAATACCACAAATGGTTGACTGCGGAATATTTAGAGTGAGCAGCAGCAAATTTGGATGGGTGAGTGAATACTTTTAGCAATATGGTGTGCATAAAGCATGATCAGGTGGAACAACGGTGCCTGATCCTATGTATTTTAATTAATTAATTATAATGTTACAGGAATTAACTGCACACTAATAGATGTATATTTATAAGTACAATATTCTTTTTTTCTACCAAACCAACTCACTTGAAAATTGGCTGTAAATTCACTCAATTATAATAATATTACGGTAACTGTAAATTTTAGTGCACACTGTCGAAGTGGGAAGGACAGCAATTAGCATCTCAGGGCCCCTCCTCTGCGCCAGTGGCAGGCTTTGCTAACATTTTATATAGCTCTTGAGAATGTCAGGGAATGTATGCACTACTATACGTTTCATTCATCCATGGTTCATGTCATGTATGATACAGCAGCACAGAACTAGACACCATGAATTTCAACACTTCTGCTCAAGCTGTTACAGCAGACTAAACATTGCAGTCATTAACGAATGCAGCTGGAAATTTAACAGCCATCTTAATAACGCTTAAAAAACACAAAAAATATGGGAATTACAACAGAATAACCACATTCTAATTGATCAAGTCAAATTAAAACAGCTAAAATCTTTTATATGACGTATTTATTCTTTTTTGCAGCCCTCAATCATCACGCTGGTATTCAGTCATCAGAACTTCTTAAATGTTTCATATAAAATTACAGGCTTTAGAAACCCGGCGAGTGCTCATACTTTCTGTCCAGATATGCGCTGGTTTCCTTCCTCGTTTCCCGTAATTATTGAGTGAGAATGTTGCATGTTATTAGTGAGAACATGCAACATTTGCTCATCTTGGTCTCCTTGTGCAACAGAGACATGAAAGAAATTAGTCTGTAAAATAAATACGTGGCTGTCATTTTCTAGCATTGCCGAGAGAAGCTTTCACTTTGTCACAGCAGTGTGTTTTGTATGTAACTGCCTGAATGTAGAATTATTCTTGCATACGTGGTTGTTTTTACAGAGGAGATCATATTTATTTGCTGCAAAGACACGTGTATTGATAAATTGACAAACTTCGATATTGTCACCATATTGGTGGACATTTACTACCTGGTTCAACAATGAATTATTTGGTTCTAATTGGCCACAACAGCAATTAAGATGCTCCAACCTATTACTATGCAGTCAACAAGGAGAAGAAAAAAATGTATTTTAACACGTCCAAATCAATCAAATCATATCTCTCATTAAACAAAGTTCAATAGCTTGCTTACATTACTCCAGGATGTCTGCCAAACAAACATCACCACCACACTGTTGGTTTGCCAGACAAGCAGATAAATGTTTGTTTACTCTGGGTAAGTCATTGGTGGGGAATGCAAGCTGTTTAGGGTGGGTGGTGCTGATATTTTGTTTGCATTTATGTCTGTGTGTGTGTGTGGCTACAAATACAGTATGTGATTGGCTGTATATGCACTGCGTGTTCGTGTTTTTACTACGGCCAAACAGAATTTGGACCAAACATGTGTAAGCACTTGAGGGCCACTGTATGTAAACTCTGTATGAAAACCAATTTAGTATAGTAAATATGAAATGGCGAAATGTTTATGCAAATGTAATTAACACACTAATGGGCTTTCCTATCAACAAATATTGATTGAGAACATCTGCTTGATGTGTGAGATCAGTACATTCCTCAGGAAAGGTTGCATTACGACACCCACGGTCTAATCAGGTGCAGTAAGCACCGCTCTGCCAAGTCAGAAACAAACTAACACAAAAGTACAGAAAATAATAGCTTATCGATGTCTTCCCCGAGAAAATCTAAAGCTTGTTACTGAGTTCAGGCTTTGCTCTCAGGTGAACTTGCTATCTAATTAAGACCCATTCTATAAACACTGTATCCTATTGTAAACAGTGCCTATGTATCTTCAGCATACCTGATAGTCATCAATGTAGGCCATTTAACTATGGCCAGATGGTTAGGTGCATTCCAATGATGGCGAATTTTAAACACGAGTACAAGTAGACGTGCATTAGAGTAGAAAGCCTATATCATCACATTGATCTCCTCTTATGTTAGGAAAAAAGCAAAGTCATTGCTGTTTAATCATTATGCCAAATATGCTTTTAGTAACTATTAAGGCAGCATTACTGTCTGTTTTATTCAAAGTTGCTGCGACGGATAACAAACACATTTTAAGTAAGTATTGTTAGATTAGAGGGATAAATCCATTCTGAGAGATTTAAGGCATTGTAAACATCTCACAACTTAACAGCGATATTGTGTGCATGTTTTTCTTGTCTTATTTTTGGCAATTTAAATTCTATGGGTCATGTTATTTTTACATGCTGGTTGATTTGGAAGCCAGATTTTAGACAGATCATAGAATCAAAATGTAACAGGCGTAGGTACGTTGATCAATACATGCCCATCACCCCACCATATAAGTATTTGTAGTATTTCAGGTGGGTATTCATCCAATCACAGTCGAACAGTCCAGCACAAAGTGAGTGAAATCATTCTCAGCAAAGTCACTTTGAAGACAGCAGCTGATTGTTGTTGCTTGCCAAGATGAAAATAAATCATTTGCAATGAATTGTAAAATGATCATTGTCCACTAAATGCTACATTTCTGGATACGGCAAAAAATACAATCGAAAGAAGAACGGAAACATTTCAGATGACTGTAAAACTATTGTTGCATAAATATGAATAGAAGTGTGCAGTAATGTTTAGGTTTTCCCTCTCATGTGTGATTGCCACAGAAATGTTTGACTTACACCAACCGCTAAACAAAAAATAATCAGAAGTTCAACACAGTCTCTCTGGTTTTCATGAGACGATGGTTTTAAATGCCAAGCAAAAGTAAATGCGAGACACGATTTCACTTCACCCAGAGTCTTGAGTTTCTATCTTAAAAAGCATGAAGGCTGTTGAAACAACAACAACAAAATAGGAATACAGAATTTCGACACAGGAAAAAGCAGAATTTTTTGGTTAAAGCACACTAAATGGATTATAATTCACTTTGTAGAGCCTAACTGCAAAACGACGAAATTATTTAGGCACTTGCTGATATATAGAAATATAATCAGAAAACAACCGCGTTTCTGTGTCAGGTTACCGACTGCTAAGTGTCACAGGTGAGTTGTGCTCATTAGCACAAATCAATCCAGACTGATTACATTTGGGTCTGCTTGGGAATCTGTACACATTTATAAATCTATGCTTTTTGGAGAAAGGCTACCTCCCTCCAGTCAACCCGTGTGACGGGCTTGTGATTGAAAGTGACCAACAGTTAACGGTCTTGCATGCTCAACTTCTGACTGACCAGCTGGTCACTGGAAATTGTTTCTGCCAGTAAAAAAAAAAAACTGAGATGGGACCACCCTAGAAGCTTGGCTAGATGCTGGTGGTGAAAGTGAATGGTGATAGCAAAGGAAACAGGACCCAAGATGCTTTGCAGGTGCTTGATGACAGCAAAGGAGATAGAACTGCTCCAGAGTCTTCTCAGATGGACAAAAAGGCAGGCAAGGAGGCTGGTGACAATGAAGGAGGCGACTTTCTAGCTCAGGAGCCACAGACTCAGTTGGCCCTTGTGGCACAAGTCCTTCTGGGTTCTCAGAGTACTCAGGGCTCGTAAGAAAACAGAACAAAACACAAAGTAATGTAACAAGGGAATAACTAAGAAGGAAACAAAGGGACGAAGAGGAGGCAGAATAAGCCTAAACTCCAAAGGATAAATAGAAACTGTGACTATAACCACAAACAGACACTAGATTACAATGTAGACAAACCGAAACTAAGAAACCTAAAAACTAAATTGAGAAACTAATCCTAAAGAAGTGGAAATATCTGCTACACAACGAGAATGCAAAGCTTAAAAAAAAACACAAGAATCCAGATATTAATACAAAAACTCAAAAGTGGAGCAGTCTATGACAAGATTGCCTTAATGTGAAGAAGCAGCTTTTCCCCTAAAAGTAAGATTTAGAAAAGCAGTCAGTAGTGCAAAGTTTACTCAGTGAGGTTAATTTACAAGCCGAATAGCTGCACGTGTGCAAGGTGAAGTTCTTTAGTGGAAACAAAAACTGTTGTGTGGAGAACCAATTACAGAAAACATAAACAGTCTCAACTATGCTTTCTGATAATGAAGACATTCGTTGTCATAACGTTGGAATGATAAAAAAAAAAGAAGTCATTATAATTGAAATATTCCACATAACTGGAATAGTATCAGCATGAAGTGAAAAGCATTTTCACATCCCAGCTCGCCAGCTGTTTGGGCTGCGTTTCACACTGTCAGGTTTATATGTTGTGACTCGTGATGATCAGTGGTTGGATCTTGATCGCAAAAACAAGTTAAGATTTATTCACAAACATATGAAGTCTTTAGACAAATACCATCTGTTCTTTGTTAAAGTGATTGGAGGGTAAATGGGGCCGACTGTATTGATCTTTTTATATAAACTCTGCAGGCTCAACCAATTTGCTTCCTAAACTGAAGCGGATTGTGTCATCTACTGCGCATATTTACAGGAACATTATTCCACAGCGAAGCCTTTGAAGTCAAAGCAAACGCAGGAGCAAATACCTTGCGCAGGTATGAATGCGAAGGCCGGGGGAGCATTGAGCTCTCAATGAAATGTTCAGGGAGTAGAAAGCCTCACGGATCTCATGAATTCAATCCCTTTAAGCCATGTCACAAACCCACCAAAGTATTAGACAGATTCCGCTCCAGGAATTCATGATGACATCTTAAAACCATTTTGTGCACAGCAGCAGAATAAACTCATTAAAGTTCGCAAAGGTGTTGCTTAACCAGCCAGATTTGTCTGTATCTTTATCTCAGAGGCTTTTTGATCCTTCATTCCAATTCAATTTTTTTAATGGGACGTTAAAATCGGATTTCTTCAATCAGAGGTTGATGCCGGTATTAGGCAGCAGAAGGCCACTGCTCATCTTCAGAAACATTTCAATATAAAAGACTTTTAATTGCATGCCTTAACAGCATTGACAGGAGACAAAACCAAGTGAGTTAGCTGAAGAAACAGACACTACCAGATTATCTCTAGTTTAATACCTTCTCCCTCTTTATCTTTCCTGCTGTTGAATTCCTAAATGTAATGCTAGAATGTACACCTCCTATTTTCATTGCCTTAGTCATTCCACTGTTGATCATGAGAATCATCCTATTTCCTCCTGATGTTTTCACACGACTGGGCAGGTAGCATTCTGTCGACTATATCCTCTACGTGTCAGGCATGTCAAGGAAATGATTCGTTGACAGTATGCTAACCGAGGAAGTATGCTAACTGAGGAAGTATGCTAACTGAGGAAGAAATCTAAAGGCTTCATCTCTCTGGATGAAGCCTGAGGCTCTCTTAACAGCCTCAATGCTGTTACATAGTACAATAATGCTACTGTGTGACTCCCTCCTGCCAACGTGCCAAAAGCACTCACTGCTTTACATACACAATGCAATTGATTTCACTTTGAATTTACAATATGTATAGAAGGTAGATGAGCGATGTGGCTCTTAGCACATGCATACACTCATAGCAGCCCAGAATTTACATAAGAGATCTGAACGAACTTGACAGCAGCTTTTATTATACCATGTAAAGTAAGAAAAAAAAACAAAGGCGCAACTGCAGGATCAAAGCAGATGTTTTACATCTGGACTGACTTCTGCATAATCTAAACACATTACTTATTATTGCAATTACTCGTGTCCTGCAATGTAATTAGACATCATAGGAAACCCATAGGCAGCATTTCAGCAACCCAAATAGTGTAGGATGTGTGCGCCAAGTCAGTTTACTGGAAGTCTAATTGGACACATGTGGTGAGAAGTACTAATACATGTGCAAACCAGTAACATGCGGCTAGTATGTGTGGCATTCAGCTGTGTTAACTGTCAAGGGAGGTGAAGTAGAGGGCGTGAAACTCAAAGCCCGACTTAACCACAGTTTCACCAACTAAATGTTGTTCATACTCAATGAATCTTTACTGCTACGGTCTTTGTTATCACCACACTATTACATTTGAGGTGCATGGGATTTTTTGTTGTTGTGCTTGAAGCACTAAATGTGTGTTTGACTGGCAGAAGCATTATTCCACCGCTAACTTGGAAAAAAAACACGATCTGTTTAATTTAGGCTTTCGGGATCGTGTTGGTTCAGCTGGACCAGAAATTCTTGCAAACCTTAAGATATTACTAAATGCTGAAACTTATGTTTAGATGTGCTTTTTGTTTAGTTCTAATTTGTTAATATAGGAAGGGTAATTTTACACAGCAGCCCTGGTAAATATCACACTGGAAAAATATTCAGTAAAATGAAGATGAATGGGCACAACAGTTCGCTCATGTTATTATGGATGTAAACTGAAAATCATCTTGAATAGTATTTTTTTTTTGTAGCTCAGCTTCCCCGTGTACAGTAAATGTACAGTAGTGGGCTGATTGGTGGCAGAATAGTTTTTAATCAAGGTCTGCAGGCCTGAAAAACCTAAAAACAACAACAGTAGTTTAAACTGTGGTGTCATGAGAAAAGCATTGACTCTGGTACGTAAGCCCATCCTTTCACTTATTTCTTGGTAAGATTAATTATACTGGATATAAGTGATGGGTTTCAACGCTTTAGATGCTTTTGTTATAGCTGGTCAGATTGTTTTGCCAGACATGGACTACCTACATGTGTGCAAATACAATACAGATTGTTCTTTTTGGCTACATATTCCCAGAGGTACATAAAAAAATGACCTGAACATTGTTGAGTTGAACATTTTATTTCTTGTAGCTACAATTTACAAATGTCCCCTAAATCCCCATATTTTATGTGTTGATGATGGCAGTAGGCAGTGCTGATGCAACATGCTGGTTCAAAACCTCCCACAGGAGTTTTCTTTGTGTTGAAATCTAGTGAACGTGAATCCCACAGAGTATGATTTGCATAATTTTTATACAACATCTGCCTTATGGATTGGAGCGTGCTCATCCTCCCCGAGAAAACTATTATAAGGATAAAAAATGTTCAGCCATGAGATAAAGAGAATCTCTCAGACCACCTTTGTATTGATTTGGAGTAAAAACCATTCCAGCAAAATAGCCAACACACTAAAAAAGAGCCAAATCTCTCTATTTGACTTTTTCACTTATCTGTATATCATCCTCTTGGCCCAGACATTACAATAAGGCAGTCTGACTAACTGCAGCAATTATTCATATAACATTACCATGTATTTGCATGCCAAGCTGATTAGGTTATGCTTATCTATACTGCAGTATATTGCATGGAAAATTGCACCGAGGGAAACCAAGGAGATCAATATCAGAGGGAGATAACAGGAAGTGCTGTAGAGCTTGTGGCAAAAAAAGAAGCCTTGAAGAGAACTATTTGAAAAATGAACAGCGATATGAACAAGTAAATAAATAATTACTTAGCAGGTTAAGGTGACCAACAGGCCACAAAGATAGTGATTATACGAGCTCTTTGAAACATGAGCACAGCATTCTACTGACGCCTTAACTACTGAATATATCCCCAAGTCTATTTAAATGATTTGTCTCCTGCCACTATGAGGATCTCCTACGAAATTCAACACCATGATTGCTTCGTGTTTTTTCACAAGAGAAACATAAGAAGAAACTAACACAGCAAGTTTCTGCACTATAAAAACTGCTAATGAAGATGATAGAAGTGTCTCTCACTCCCTTGTATTTAAGGAGAGAAACATGAAGCACAACAACATTATTACTTCAGGTAAAAGGAATTCTGAGGCACTTAATCACAAAGACAAACTCCTTTCGGGAGTCAGTCATGGAGGTTCGTATTGCAATCACAGGCAAGGCAACACCAACCTGTCTTTATAGGCACATTTCCTGTTTAAGTGGAAGCACACTTTGATACTCACTAATTTCTGAAATCATAATGACGACATACAAGTTGGAATCAAACTCTAGATCTCTCTAGAAAATCTTTTGGGTGTAAGAAATAAGAGCGCTTGTGTGTTTACCGACACCAGAATGGATTTTTTTTTTTTTTTTTCATTTCAATGTCTCAGTTAAACTTTAGGCAGATGTTTTTAAATCAGCAAGATTGTGGTGATTTCTATCAACTTCCTAAGAGACATATTTTCACATTTGCAATGGAAGTTGTGGCAAAATGCTATTATTCTATGGCAACGTATGGTTGATTGCCATTTTCATAGATGCTGCAATTATTATAAAGTTGTAGGTCCGAACAACAACAAAAGCAGGCTATAATATTAGTCAGATAATCCAATAAAAATGCTGCAAAAAGCACCCAAAGCACACAATTCAGGGGTTCAGTCCAACTAGTCAAAGTAGTGAATGAAGCCAAGTAATTGCTACAGCGGCCAGTCAACAGTTAACTCAGTTATCCTAATGGATGAGTTATGAAAACTAAACCAAAATTCAAAGGGGGGAACTATCAATAGAGGACAAAACCATTTTTGCACTAGGCTATGAAAATGTTTTGTAACACTTGTTGGATGTTGGAGGTTGGAGGAGATTTTGCAACTTAATTTTTAAGTTCTGGGTGTTTCTTTTGTTTAAACCAGGTTTTAGCTTCTTTTAGCTCCCTCGCTGTATTAGTGTAGGGTCTTTACCTTACAATATAAAGTGCCTTGAGGCAAGTGCTGTTGTTATTTGGGGTGGAGAAGCTCAGTAGGTAGAGTGCTCACCCCTTGATTGGAAGCTCGTGGGGTGTTGTGGGGAAAAAGCCTCTTTTTTGCTTCTCATCCATAAACTCTCTCCACACTCTTTCACGTGATTCTTGCGTAGGTGGTTAAAGAGGTTTGCGCTGTTTGGGTCTGTGGTGGGGACCAGTTTGCAGCATAATTTGCATAGCACAGTTTTCTGGTCAGTGTCAGACTTTTCATAACCAAACCATGTCCATGCTACAGAGGTAGCCCCTCCTTTAGGAATAAGGTCCTGGATTTGTTTGGACTGGTCCTTCTGTTTGGAGCTACCTGGTTCTGCCTCATCTTCACTGGCCATGCTGGTATTCTCTGTGCCTGCATCCACGTGGTGACTCTAAGCGCCATTTATAGTTACTTCATGTTTCTATTTGAGGTCATTTGTTTGATGCATATTCAGAAATTTGATGTTTGAGAATAATGTATTTTGTCATCATTTCAGTTTATTTTGAAAAATCTCAACAGGATCTTCAGCTTTATTGTGAAAGGTTTATGTGGAAAATAAACAAGCAGACGGTGGAGCCACACGCTGGGTTTACTGTTGTTGTTGCTAATGAACTGATGTGTAAAAACAGTCGCTTGTCCGTCCGTAGTGTGGTTATTTTAAATATGAGAGAAAGAGAGAACTTAATATAGCCACTACAGTGAGCAATATGAAAATATATTGACGTAAACAGTTTAATTTGTGACACCACGAAACAAACAATAGTGTATAATATGAAATGATAGATGTTTTAATATCATCATCTTATATATATATATATGATATGTCATATCAAACAGCCCTAATGCAGAGTCCCTTTTAAACACTGAGTGTTTTACTTGGTGCCTAAATGAAACCCAGGCTGTGGGCGTTACTCAGTGAAGACTGTTTTCAGACTGCTGTGTGGTACAAAACACATCTCCTATTTAGCAAGAATAACAGTGAGCAGCTCTGTCAAAGCAGCCAGTTTGGGAATGAGCTATAAAATAAAAACAATACGTAGAATAAGAAAATCGACTATTATATGAGACTGAAATGTTGGTTTTGACTAAAACCATGATTAAACTTTTCATTTTCACTAAAGCTCAAAAATGATGTTTGGTCCCAAAATGCACACAGCTCCAAAACAAAACTGTCATTCACAGGAGGAGAAAAAACACTTCTTAAGTTTGTGGAGTGCATCAGTTTTTGCACAAGGCCTTAATCCTATAAATAGCGCATCATAGTGTTTTATCTGTAAAACAACACACTTGTGTGGCTCTATGTTTCCTTAATGTACAGTGCGTTTGCTATCAGTCACACAAAACCTTTGGACAGCTTCCTCTTCCTCATGTCAACTGCACTGACCTGCAAAAGACCGACGCAAGTGAGAATTATTTTATTCTGGAAAAGTCACACGGGTAATGTTTGTTTGTCCAAGCCGTGGAAGCAGGACACTTCCTCACAGAGATCTCTTAAAACTCCAAAACGTAAACTGTGTCATTACTCTAAATCGGATTTTGCCCCATGCCCATAATAAGTAAGTAAACAAGGTCCAAATCCATGAAAATATATGAAAACGCTGCAGCATTAGCTCGCGCTGCCATGCCGCAATCATGTTATTAATGGAAGAAACCAGATTGTTTGGATATCATATCCCCATGATAATTAAATCCAAATGTTTTGAAACGAAAGCTTATCCAGTACATGACTGTTGGCTGTATCACAGATGAATTGATTCAGTGTAGGTAAATAAACACAAGGATAAGAGGGTTTGTTCATGACTGAAAGCAAACGCTAACCTTGTTTTTTGTAAATCCATGGAGGCGAGTTATCGTGCTGTTATGACATCAGAATACACCCATGGAGCGTGAGTTAACCATGATTTAAAAAAAAAAAAAAGACAGACAACTGGCCTCGCCGCTTCAGACACAGGCCTTCAGACAAACACAGGTTGGCCTGTCATCATGCACAAATGAAACACTCAAATAGCCATCATGTTATACAGACAAGCAGAGCACTAACCTCAACATTAGTCTCATAGTTTCACTCACCAGCATATGCTGCTCGGACAGCTGCTTTCCATAAACAGTAATTGGATTCACTTGTTTTAATTTACTTCAGTACTGTCGGCTCCATCCACAGCTGACTTCAGATATATGATTATTCAAACATTTTACGTCCAATTTCCTGTATAGTAATTACACAGAGGAGAGAAGTGAGCAGTGTCCTCACACCCACTGATGTCTGCTCCCATATCCAAGAACTGGAAAGCATGCAAAGCACAGAGCCTGCCACCACGCTCATTTGCATAATGCAGATCTGACAGTGACTTCCTTCCTGCTGCTAACATCACTGTCAATGGAAATAGCTGAATAGCTGTCTCTTCTACTCTTGACAATAGCAATTAACAGGGATATATTAGCATTTAGGCACTTTATAAGCATGTGCATACATTGGTTGCAATTTAGGACATTTTCAATAAATAACACAGTGGACATGGTTCTGTCCCTGTCTGTCTTTCCTTAGTTTTCTTGCATGCCTCTAATCAATCTGCTGCCACTGGTCTCTACTGTTTACTCAACTCTCTTGTCTTTAATGATGCATCAAAGTATCTGCTATATTGCTTTGAAAGACCCATGCCTCTTAATGCATGTATGTGGATGGAGGCAGAGGTCTTGGTGAATCTATGTCAAGAAACACAGTCAAAGAAGCAAAGTCATAAATGAAAGATAGATGACGAACCTTTTTAAAGTGCTTATAGCTGCACTGAAATGGGAACGAGGCCCGCGTCAGACTGAACAGACTAGACTCCGTTACTGTAAGTATCACCATTATGTATGGCAATGCGTTTCCCCATGTTTGTACAAACTGGGGTGCTTTGAATTGTGGTGTGTTCACTTACAATATACAGTATTACTGCTTGGCTTTGGAAATACACACACAAACACACACATATGTTTGTGACCATGAGTTGTGATGGGAAATGATAACAATTTAGCAATTATTGTGAATGCATTAAAATGCATTCACACAATGATATTTATTATTTCATTATAAATATCACTCATTTATTGAGTCCTTGTTGGGTTTCCACTAGCTCACCACTAGTCACCAGTTTACAATATAAACCTATAAACCAACACAAATCCCTATCCTAATGAGAACAAATGAGCTTTCTCTTACTTTTAGGTATGAACACAAAGCCAACAACACAAAGCAAAGATGAAAACCAGCACAAAGAAACTTGAACCGATTGCCACAGTGACAAACAAACAACTGCATTTGTATAGCACTTTTCATAATCATTAAGGTCCCAAAGCGCTTTACACAGGCACCACCAGGCCCTCTGACCATCACCAGTAGGCAAACATGGGGTTAGTATCTTGCCCAAGAATACTTGGCATGTAGACTGGAGGAGCCTGGGATCAAACCACCGACCTTCCGGTTAGGAGGTGACCCGCTCTACCACCTGAGCTACAGCCACCACAGACAAACTGTACTGTAGAAGGATGTACCGGTGGAAACAAAGGTAACAGCCTCACTGCTTTTGCTACCTGTTGAAGTTCAGGGTCTGGCTGCCGGGCTTGGGTCAGCATTCACTCAGATTTAAGGTCACTCTGGGTTCTTGGCTAGCTTAACGTTAGCATGCTGTCTGTGGAGAGGTTTGCAAAGAGCTGAAGTTGTGTTAGCAGCATAATGCAGTTGTTTCTGTCGTGGGTGAAGTTTCTACTTTACCCTCACGCGCTCATCCTTTTGTGCAATACAAGTAATGTCTACATCACAACTGAAATCAACTGATAGGGAGACACACTAACAATTCCAAGGAAGTGAACTACTGGGAACGTTTCGCTACAAAAACCGTGGGCGGCTTTGATATGTTTGGGGTGTCAGCTCAGCCGATTTTTGCACATTTGTCACACAGAGGTATTTTCTTAATATAGAAAATGGACCTACACCCTGCCTGGTTTAAATGTAGGGACATTTAAGGTAGATGAGATTGCTAATAGTTACACACTGCAGTGTCACTGCTGGCCTTCTCAAACTGTGTACTACTTATTCAGCTCAATCTTTTCAAGCTTAAATTACTGTTTGATTGTTTTGTTTTTTATTGTTTTAGATCATTAAAAAAAAACAAAAAAACAAATCCTAACTTTTCTTAAACCCTTTCTCCTGAAAGATGGAACTGTATGTTATGTGTGTATTATGTTCTTATCAGATTGGTTTTACCTTTATGTATTTTACACTTTCAGGTGTTTTAGCCTTTATTAGTCGCCCCTGTTATTGTTATAAAAACTATCTGTACCAGTTAGAGGAGAATATGTCTTTTTCTTTAGAATTACTTTTTTTTTTACACCATATATGATTTAGACCCAGCATATTTTAGTTTTCTGATAGTTTTAGTCTGCTAAAATAATAATAATAATAATAATAATAATAATAATAATAATAATAATAATAATAATAATAATAATGTTTAATTATTTTTGTTCTATGTTTATTTATAAACTATATATTTAAAATAAATTATAATTTGATTAGAAATCAGGACTCTTTTATTTTTATTCTTTTATTTATTCTTCCATTTTCCCTGCATGGATGGCAAGGTTAGGTCTTCTCTTCCCAGCTTTATGTTCGCTTTATGTGTAAAATTGGTAGCAACACTACAGGTCCATTACCAGTAGGTTTTGGCTTATTTCAAAGAAGATCATATAGTATGTTGCCATACTGTATGATATAGTATGGCAGCATACTAGTAATTTCCAATGAACAGCCTCAGTGGTTGAGGATGATCCCATGTTTGCTGCTGTATACTGCAGTATTCAATGATAATATGGTTGTGTCCTAATTTTTCTTCAGTATCATCACTGTACTTAAATTATGTCAAACTATATATAAAAAAATTAAGTATAGAGAAAACCTTTTTGCAGTCAGTAATCAGAAAAACCTGCCTTCGTTCTGGCAGACAATAAAATATATGAAGATGATGAAGTGGAAAGATGAGAAGCTACGAAACAAGATACTTTTCAAGCATTTAGTGAACACTGGAGAATCCCTTGAACTGCACTTCCTCTACACTGTTAAATTAATGTTAACAAACCTTATTATCAAAGGATGACTGAAAATATTTCAGCTGATATGGGTGGCTCATCTTGTGACTATAAATAGTCATTTTTGATTTGCCGTTGTTTCCATTAGAGGCCAGTGGTTTCATTGGAAACTGCATAATGCTGCTGGAATGAGAGCAACAGATGCAGCCTTCAAGTGTTGTCAGGACTACTGTGTTATTCAGAGTTTCACTCATGCTTTGTCTACGACCAAGAGTAACATATCCAAATAAGCTTTTGTTTTTCTTTTTGTGAGACATCATGAGCAAATGGTAAGTTTCTTCAGCACTGTTCATTTAAAAAATATGCTATTCAAAAGATATTGTTGTTTACAAATAGGTGACAAATGTAACAAAAAACTAGCGTAAAGTTGGGATAATTTACCTCGAATGAATGCGCAATATTCTCTTATAGTGTAGCAGGAGAAAAAAGTAGAACTTCCCTACAAAGTCACCCATAGGTAATAAAATATGTTCAGTATAGTATTTTCTTCTATTTTTTTCTCAGGTTTTGAAATAATTGGTCTTATGCATTTATATGTTTTCTTGCATATTTTTCTAAAATGTTAATTAAAACAATTGTTAATATTTAACATTATGAATTGCGTGTGTTTGTGTATATCAGTAATGACAATTAATGACTGGACTTTGAAGCCCTTTCATTGTTTCCAGAGGCATCAGTTGTTGCACAGAAGACACACTAGAACAGCACTAACCTAGCAATGAAAACCTTTGTCAAGCATCACCATTAATCTATCAGATTGGTTCCTACATATTTTAGATAATTCCACCCTTTTGTGCTAAGGTTGTTCAGGATTGGTAGGAGCCATTGTCTAATTTGAAAACACTTTTTTTTTTAAAGAGGACATTAAACACTAAACATATAAAGGCTAATTTACATCATGGAGTCCTACGCTCAAAACATAAATGTAACTGTCTGTGAAGATGGATTTAAGAGATAAAATCCACCAACATGTCTGCAGGGAAAAAGTAAATAGTTAAAAATAACTACAAGTTACAGTCTCCTTCATTTTACATTTGGCCTTACCTTTCCCCATTCTAGTATAAAGTAATTCATTCAGTGAGATGATGTGAGAAAAAATAAGATCTCAAAAAAGACACACACACACACACATCGACCTGTTTCATGCGGACATACTGCTGATGGAATTCTCAGTTGTGGTTTGGTTATGTTTGCAGTGTGCTGTAGTTATGTATGTAGTAAACTGTTTGGGCATGAAATACCGCTGTTTTGGTCCCCTTTTTAGACAGCATATCAGGACGGTGATCCTAAACATATATTATTTTTTATGGTGAACAGTGACGTACACTTACTCCAAGAGTCATGTAAACTGGCCTCAGTTTACATGAGGTTCTTATACCAGGCAAAAAGTCAGCATGTTGAACACCACAGTCAACACAACTCTTCTACTTCACTTTACAGTTGGATAAAGTAAAATGTGAACCCCTTGTTATGCTGATTATTTCATTATGTTTTCTGTTGCACTTCTATTTTATTTAATAGTCCTGATGTGTCGTTCTTAGTTTTGTTACGGTGCTCTGGCGTCTCGATGCCTCTGTTATGTTTTCATATCTGTTCATTCCCGGTCTCGTCTGTGTCGTGTCTGTCTGGGTTAGGTCTGTGTGAGTCTTCCCGTTACTTCCTGTTTTACTTTGATAGTCTCCCATCTGTGTGTGTCATGTTTTATTTTGCTCTCCTCTTTCTCGTCTATGTAAGTAGTGCCAGTCGTGTTTCCCACTATTCTATTCCCACGTGTTTCCTCTTGTATTTAGTGTCTGCGTCTTCCTCTGCTCGTTGAGCAAATAAATCTGTTTTTTGAGTTTATGTTTCGTGTCCCGGAGTCTGCATATTGGGTCCTTTTCCTGCCTGCCTGCACACAGCCATGACACTTAGACCCTGTGATAGATTAGATTAGATAAAACTTTATTTATCCCAAGGGAAATTCTTTTAAAGGCTGCCAGACAATAGCCAGCTTCTTGTTCATAGCTATTTCAACATGGGAAGCAACTTTATTTCTATAAAGGGTAGTTAGCTTGGCTGTTGTTGTCCCAATGCAACCTCAGTTTGGAATGTAAGATTGTATATGTTACATTTAAAATGTAACACACACACACACACACACACACACACACACACACACACACACACACACACACACACACACACACACACATATATATATATATATATATAGAAGGATAGACTGCCCCCTGCAGGCGGTCTATCCTTCAAGCTCGGGTCCTGTACCAGAGGCCTGGGAGCTTGAGGGTCCTGTGCAGTATCTTAGCTGTTCCTAGGACTGCGCTCTTCTGGACAGAGATCTCCGATGTTGTTCCTGGGATCTGCTGGAGCCACTCTCCTAGCTTGGGAGTCACCGCACCGAGTGCTCCAATTACCACTGGGACCACTGTTACCTTCACCCTCCACATCTTCTCGAGCTCTTCTCTGAGCCCTTGGTATTTCTCAAGCTTCTCGTGTTCCTTCTTCCTGATGTTGCTGTCATTCAGAACCGCTACATCTGCCACTACAGCCGTCTTCTTCTGTTTGTCTACCACCACTATGTCAGGTTGGTTGGCCACCACCATTTTGTCCGTCTGTATCTGGAAGTCCCACTTGGCTTGGTTGTTCTCCACCACCCTTGGTGATGTCTCCCATCTTGACCTCAGGACTTCCAGGCTGTACTCAGCATAGATGTTTCTGTATACTATGCCAGCCACTTGGTTATGGCATTCCATGTATTCCATTCATCTTAGCCTCTATGATGTGTACTGTGTGACACTGAGGCAGGTTATTGGTCGGTAGTTGGAGGTGACCGGCCCCTTCTGGGGGTCCTTGGGGATCAGGACCATCCAGCCTTCGGTTAGCCATTCTGGGTGTCTCTCATCAACTAGCAGCTGGTTCATCTGTGCTGCCAGATGCTCGTGGAGTGCAG
>VURO01044251.1:0-11246 GCA_015108175.1 Pelvicachromis taeniatus | reverse complement strand
ATTTTATAGGCACACGCATACACACACAGGCACACGCATACACACTTGTCCCCTCCTGAACGATGGGACAGGCATGACCATTTGCAGCCTGGTTGAATGAACGGCATACTCAGCCCATGGTCTTCAAACACACACAACCGTTCACACACAGAATAATCGCACTTGCCACATGCACTGGTGGTTTTTATCGGAGAAGTCAAAACATTTTAGCGGGAACTGAAAAGTAATTTTTTTTTTACTCCTTTCGACTCTTCACCGAAAGCACTGGTGAGAATGTTAAAGGGGCAGAGAAGGAGATGAAGAGAGGAAAAACAAAGTAAGGTCAAGACAGAGGAAGAAGATGGGAGGGCAGAAGGATGAAAAAGGAATGACAGAAGAGGAAATGACCTGTCCCAGTTATTCATGAGCGGAAATGCAAGTAAATTCTCCTTTTGCTGTGCCTCACAAATCGCATTGTTTCTTTCTCTTTGTCTCTGCCTTTGGAAAAATACTTCTCTGCTCCCTCCAGCCTTCTCCTTCTTTTGGTTTAGTATTCTCTTTTCATCCATCTTTTCCACATTTACATTAGAGCTACTGCACCTCCCTTCATTTACACTATAGAAACTGGCTGCTCTGTGCATCTCTATATAGAGTTGTCATGCAGTGATGTAGCCTATATGTACACACAGAGGGCTGAAAAATACAAAACAACAAACTGAGCACACAAAATGTTTTGTGCCGTTTTCGTAATCTCATCCTAAAGCATGACTTTGAGGAGATTATGGCACCTGCTACGCTGTACAGTACACGGACGCAAAAACACATGCAAACAGGCGAGGCTTGCACACGAGCACATGCATGTGGAATTCACAGTGAAGCAGAAAGCCATGCTGAAACTTCCATTAATTGGGTTTGCTATTAAATTTGACGTTTTAATCAGGTCATGCATGGTTGCACATCATTTCACTGTACGGTGTATGGATTAGCAAGAACAAGCGCAAACAGATCCCTGCACATATACCTCAGAGTCCTCTTAAACAGGCATTTCCATGTGCGCTGCTGCAGTTACAATGTGACGTTAGCTAAGCGTCGTACAAGCTAACAAGCATGTACTTGCTACTGGTAGCATGCAACCTCACACATCCACATATATGTTACATTTGTACACTTGGTGCTACAAATAGCACTCCCTGTTCAGTCTTAGAAGCTGTTTGTGAATCCGGGAGGTCCTGTTTGTTTTCATGTCTAAGGAGAAGCATATTGATGGTTCACACCACATCTGAATGATTCAGATTTGTGATTGACAGAGGTTGTCAGTCTCATAGCAATAGGTTCATTTAAAAGGAGATGAAGGGGTGCTGATCAGATGATTCACCCAAAGGAATGTGATGCTACTGCCTCTGGTGTTGGCGTGTAAATACCGTATATCTTCCAATTGTAGCCCGGGCATTTATTTAAAAAATTATCCGGCCGGCCCGGCGTTTAAAAGAGACCGGCGGTTATTGGAGACCGGCTTTTATTCCCTTCTCGGAATTGTCGCAAAAGTGAGAGGGAAAGGGGACCCAGGTGCGGTTTTTAGACTGAGGAGAAAAGACAGTGCGTTTACTTACAGTGCTCCAAAACGTATTCCAACAGTTCACAAATAATGCAGTTCCCAATTGTGCTCCTCCTTTGCTCCCGAGTGTCTCCTTGTCTGTGGTAGCCCAGTGCACGAGTGGTGCTCCCCGAAACTTCACTCCACCTGACTCTCCAGGAGAGGAAATACAAGATCAGAAAATCGCAGTTAGCAGATTCGCTAGCCGACAGTTCCAGTGTAGTGTAATAATCCCACTTCGATGGTCGCTGCATCCAGGTTAAATGCCGCTGGTCGTAGATGACGGCTGATTGGAAACAGCTGGCCGACTGATGAGACACGGGAGGACCGACGAAAGCGCAGAGGTTTTTTGGGGGGGGGGGGTTTTGAGTCACACTCCATACCAGTTGGTGGCGGTAATGCACCATTCAGTTGTTTGCCAACTGCCAATAAAATTTTTTTTAAAAAGAAGAAGACAGCGCAGAGGGACTTCCGGGTCGAAGGTCGCCCGTCGTCTATTTGCGTGACATGGTTTCAAACCGACGTTTATTGGAAACCGGCGTTTAAAAGAGACAGGCTACTAATGGAAGATATACGGTACTTTGTTCATGGCATAAAAATGCATTTGCATAGACAGCTAACAGTTTGCATCAGTAGCATGTTTAGATCCTTTTAACATCATGACATTTGTCATATTCTCAAGTCTGTTTCTGCCATTTGATTCCATTCAGTATTGTAGATTATTTATTGATTGCGTAAATCTCCTTGTGCTGACACGCTGCCATGCTGTTCTCGCCACAAAGCCCCATATTGAAATCATTTCAGCTTTTAAGGCAAATCAATCTTGTAACTGTTTAATTGATTTTCTTAAAGAGCCCCTCTACGCAGTAGCTCATTAATGCTGCAGACACACTAGGGGAAAGCAGTGGTTGAAGAGGCGGCATGACCAAATTTACAGAAACTATATGTACAATGAACTTGCAATCTTGTTGCTTTTGAGTTGCTTGCTTCAAAGACGGCGGTCTCCAACCACTTGCAGTCACCAAGAGACTTTTGGTCCGTGAAGACTGTGATAAAATGGTAATAAGATGGTCTGCTTTCAATTTCTGATTGAATCTGATCAAGTTGGCAATGACATGCAATCGGTTTGTGATAATACTGCAATTAACTATTCCAGACTGGTGAAAATTGCAAATCTGTCACCATCAGAACCCACAGAAATTTGCATAGAGTAACTCTTCACCTCACAGAATTAAAACTGAAATTCCTCCACAAATAGTAATACAATTTAATTGGCATTTTAATTGAAAAATGACACTCAACAACCTTACTTTTATATAGGAGTGTAATCAGAACACAACCAGTTAGCAACCATTTGGCAACCAGTAGTTTCGAGCCCCTTGCTGCAAAGAGAGACGTCACAGAGAAGTTATTCTCACTCACGTAGACTGCTTCAGATTGATTGCAACGTGTTGGGGATCTGTTTGTGTTTATAAATTAAGACGGCAGTTATTTAGAAACCCTTGCCAATCTGCGAGTGATTGCAGCCAATCTGCGAGTGATTGCAGTCAGTCTGAGCTGAAACATAGTCGTTTCGAGATAGGTTGCCTCCCACCAGGCAACCTGTGCACTTTGTGGTTGCTCAAAGGTAACCTCTGGGCAACTAGTTGGCCACCACAACCACTTGCAAAGGAAAAATTCAGACTAATTACCTGGCAGCCACCGGTTTTTCCTACCTACAAGAATTTACTAGTATTTACTCTAGTCTGATAGAGCCTTAAAACCGGTTGTTTTGTACAGTTGTATTTTTTTTTCTTTTACAGTTTTATTAGAGTGCATGAATTCTAATATGCAGCTTTTATTTTGACTGTGCAGTTTCTCTGACTTTTCACCTGCCTGTCTCCAAACCCATTAATCTTCTCCCTTAACACCTCCACACAAATACAAAATTTAAGCATGGGATTTAATTTTCTTTCTTTCTTTTTTTTCTTTTTTTTTTTTTTAACTGGGTTTACATATTTTGCTCATGAATATGTATAATCTCCAAATGATCCCAAAACAATAGCGTGTGTGTTTACAAAGACACCGGTGCAAAAATTCAGTGAAGTCTTATGCTGCTGCCAGACAAGCACCTGCGGCTAGCAGAGGAAGCAAGTCACAATGTGATCCTTTTCTGTCCTCCTTGCGGGGGTATTTTTATCAGTGTGGGTGAGCAAGACTGTAGTCTTAGACGCGGAGGGGCGTGCCCTACAGCGCCAGGCTACACATGAAATGTGTGTCTCAGTTTTAATAACACATTTGCATGTCTGCGTTGCTTTGTGTCTTGCTGCGTGTTTACTCCATGTTTCTGCCAGGTTTCTAGCAGCTGGGTGCAGCGTGCATTGCAGGACATGTCCCTTGCTGTTTTTCCAATAAAGAACCTAAATAGAAAGTTGCAAGCCTCAGCGGGTGAACAATAGAAGTCCCGACCCCCTGTTTCATTCATCACAGTGCAGCACTATCAGTTTCTAGACTGGAACGCTTAAATCACACAACACAGTTAACCGTAATACAAATTAATGTGGGTGTAATCATATTTTGCACTGCAGGGAAATTTACTTGCATGTAAACTTGCTCAGGTTTGTTAAAATCAGCAGCCAGAATTTACACTAAACTGGGACTCTGAACATTTCCATAGTTCCAGGAAGCTTTTTATCACAAACCAGCTCACAAACCCTGCATCTCTCTGAGCTGCAGGCACAGGAAAGAGAGCCACTAATCACCCTCTCTGCTTCCTTCTCCTCCTCCTCCTCCTCCACGGCCTTGTCTCGTGTCCAACGCAGCTGACACAGTAGCCACCAGTCGATCATAACTCCTGCCTGTAATTTGCACTTCATAGAGTCACCCGGGACAGCAGGCACGCGCGCACGGCCTCTCACAAGACGCACACACAAACGCACTTACGGATCCCAGTGCAGATTAAGTGTACATCTACATTAATATATTTTACTTTTAGCATGCACACTAATCTAAAACTGTGACTTTTAAGAATCTCTGCTGACCCAGTTTTGGTTTGAAAACACTGGGATTGTGCTCGAGTATGGATGTGCCGAAACTTTTAGATGGGTGATGTCAGTCGCTCATATGAAACTGGAACAGTAGTAGTAGTAGTAGTAGACACTCAGGCCTTTTGCTCTTTCTTCATCCTTTTGTGGATACTTGTTTCTCACTTGTTGTGGCTTTTCCTCTTCCCTAACTTTCAGTCTAGCAGGTTTGATCGCCTTTCATCTTTCTCACAAGCGATCGGAGTGTTCGCGCAGTAAAATCGAATGGCGAGTTTTATCCCACGCTCTGAGAAAAACAGTCGTTCAGCACGCCATCTTGCCCAAAAGTAGCAGAATTACCCCAGTAAGTCAATTTTATGCACGCTACAAGTCTATCTCCTGAGTCCAGGCAGATCATACCAACTGAAACTATACTGTACTGACTGCGTTTGCAGTTAATATTGATGGGGACTATAAATTGTGCTGTAAACTGATATAGTTTTCATTAAAGCATAGTTTTACGAGGAAAACGGTTTAGCTTAGATGTAGCTTTAAGTTCAAAGAAACTCCTTGCCTTTTCATTTCAGTTCCACTTAAGTTTTATTCAGATATATTTCTCTCGTTAATTGAAGTGTACCTAAAGCCAGAAGCCTTGCTTGAATTTTACTAATGCAGTGTGTGTGCTACTCTCAAACTAATTACTATAGAGTTTGGTCAGCCTTGAAGCAGTCTCTGTGTGTCTGTCGAGTAGGGATTTGTGTGTGTGTCCGTGTGAGTGTAAATGCTTGTATTGCATTGCTTCTCATTGTGTGGCTCCTTGTGTAGCATAAAAGCCTTTTTCTCTGTTGGGGATATGAGGTCTTGTTGAAAGCAATAAATCACTATTATCCAGGTAAACATGCGAGCGCACGAATGCACAAAAAGAACCTTGGACGTTCCCTCTTGTGGGTGTGCTAATTCCTGTCAGTTTTGCTGTTACCAGTGTGTTATTTTGCAGCTATGGCTCTGAGTTATTAATGTCTCTCTGATGTCACTAGTCAGGCTCCACATCCCAGGCCTCCTCCATGTGTGTGTGTGTGTGTGTGTAGGTGGGTAAGACTGAATCAGTTACACCTCTGAACTGAGCACCTCTCCAGGTCCAGTTGTGGAGCGAGCTACACCGAAACAGCACAGTCTGCAGTGCCTGTGATCTGATGTGTGCCAGCAGGTAAAATCCTGTCATTTCTCGACCGGGGAAACTGGCTGCCATGTTGAAGCGCTCCATGTGAAGCCAGTGATTTATAGCTTTCAGTGCTCACACAGCAAGCCTGCAGCACCGAGGTGATTGGAAATAAATAAATAAATAAAGCAGTTTGTGCAGTAAGTTGGCTAGTGGTTTATAACACACGCTATAAAACTCGTTTTCATTGTGGGTTTGTGGAACTGGAGGCAGAAACGTACCTACTAATGCTGCTTTATAGTCTAGTCTATCTTTTGTATGTTCGATTGGAAGCCTTTCTTTACATTTTGTTAGGAAAATGGGAAACGAGTCCAACGATTTATTAAAACATCCAAAAGTTCACAGAAATACCGTACATAAGGCAAAAGCAGAGTTTCTACAATTCTAATGAAATAATTGCTATGATCACTTTTAGTCTTCAGTGTAACCTGAACTCTCTTAGGTCTCATTTCTTTAACATTCAAAGCTCTTCTTCTGATGTTGGCTGCCTTTTGTTCCATCATGGACCCACCAACTCCATAGCAGCTTAGCATCTAGACTCTCCTCTTACATTAGCTGCAAAATTATTATAGCTAATATTCCCTTCCACTAAAAAAAAAAAGGAGTTAGTTTTAGTTTGGCATTGATTTGGTAAATTATGCAAATTGTATCCTCCAGTATGGTTTAAACAGACTTAAAATATTTGCTGCTATTAGTGTAGTGCTGCTGGAGAACCTGTGTGTTTTACTCGTGTCACGTGAGGGCGACATTTTTAATCCGTCTACTAACATTTACAAAGTGAGGACCTTGTAGCTCAGTAACTACTGCACATTGTCTTAGTCAAATAGACATTTGAATGTGCACAATTCTCCCTTTGAGTCCTCTCCTCCCTCTCTGACTCACTCTGTTCCACAATGACTGCTTTTGCAGATGTGATCTATCAAAAACATCTTCAGCAGGGGAGACGCCCCACGGTACAGCCATTCATGTCTGACATCCTGATGGACTGGCAGGGGAAGATGTGAGCTCAATGATTGGCAGATCGGTGGAATCAATCTCTGCTTTTTGGTCATGAATTAAGTTCAGTGGCTTTCACAACACACTGAGATCACAATTTCTTGCTTTTCCTGTAAATTTTCAGGAATTTGGCATGACATGAAAAATACTGCATGAATAGTAATTTTTTTTTTCTCATCCTAACTTCACCTCTCGCTTTTTCTCTTGGTCTTCTGCACCCTTATCCTTCCCTTAGGCAGATCATCCTGTCTGATCTCCTGCCACAGTGAACCCTCTGCAGCATAACAGAAGTTATTATTGCTGCAGGATTTTCATACTCATTGCACATTCCTTGGTTTAAACCCGAGAGTCCCTTTAATGAAAGTTAAATGTTAGGTTTTGTTGTTTTTTTTTTTACCCAATTTTCCAGTATTTTTATACATTCTGTCAATGTTGGGTTAGATTTAGTGAGGATTTAAGAAGCATATATCCTGCAAAATGACTACTGAGAAGGATCTGCAAGGAGGATTAACAAGAATTGTGACATAAATCCTTTGATTGATTAAATAAATACACTGATCCATTCATCATGGCTTAATTGAACCAACAATTACTTTGAAAGAACAGCTTCAGTTTCCTGCTGGAAATGATTGAACAGCACAAATCATTTCCAGTGTATGATTTGTGCTGTTCAAGAAGTAGATACTACTTCTATGCAGTAGTATCTACTACTACTTCATAGAAGTGTGTGTGTGTGTATAGATAGGTAGGTAGAGAGAGAGAGAGAGATGGATAGATAGGTACTGTAGATATAGACCGATAGATCCTGTAGATATAGATAGATACATACTGTAGATATAGATAGATATAGATATTTATATATAGATATATACTGTTTTCACTGATAGATCGACACACATATCCAGTGAATAGAGCAGGGATGGCAAACTCACCGTACATCGTGCACCATATACAGCCCACTTTAATATTAAGTGGGGGTGTTGTTTGTTGTTTCAATAATATAATATTGAAAATTGGCAGAAAAGTGATCGAACTAATTTAATCATTCTGAAAATTAAAATGTGCTTGAATTGGCACTAAGCTACAAAAAAACAGGCTAATACTTTGAGTGTATGTAGGTCACTACTCCCCTGCACTACATGCTGCAGTTACATTTACTTCGACCTTTATTTTTTATTTTTTGTAAATAAAGCCAAATATTTTTGGCTGATAATAAAAGACAAGCTGACTCCACTAAATGTCCGTTTACAGTGTTCCAGATCTGTGATTCAGATTATATTTGACACGAGCTGACCTTGTTCCAAACACCCGAGTTTGCCAGATGTGCCTCAGCTGAGTGAGTCGTGAGGTGTTTAATCAAAGCATAATATGTCATGTAAATTAGAAACAAGTCTTTGAATGACTTCAGTAGACTGGCAACATGTCCAGGGTTTACCCTTCCTCTCTCGCGGTGACCGCTGAGATAGACATCAGCTCCCAGTTACCCCGAATTACAGATGGATGGATGGGTTTTGAAGTAAAGAGGAGTGTGTTCAAATAAAATTAGGAACGTAAACTCTCAAAGGATTTCATAGGTATACACATAAATGCAGTAATTTTATGAATCAACATAAAATATAAATAAATAACTGATGGAGTAGCAGTTCACAGAGACACATAAATGTATCCGTAAAGTTTTTAATAGCTGAACAAAGCTATTATTGTATTTTTCACACAGGTGTAGTGATGATGGCTGCATTCCACTTTGATGACGTCACGCTTTTGTGCATGTTGGCTCATTGTGGACTGAAAATCTTGTGTGTAACTGAGTCATTATTAATTCACCCCGTGCTTTCTCCAAAGAGAGGGAAAGCGCCTGTGCAACGAAGCATAAATTACCATAAACATGTTGAGGCTTTTATTTAATTAACCAGGTTCATTTTAAAACAGTGTTTCTGATTATGTGACCTTATTGCTGCACGCGCTTTGACAAGACATCAGAGGGCTGCCTGATATCCGTCAGTTGTCCTTGCAGCACATGCTCAGGCATGCTGAAAAATATCACGCACACAGCTCACATGTGGACGTAATGCACTGGGAAATGGAGCCAGTTTAAATGAATAACAATTAGAGGAATATGCTAATTTCAGTACCCCACTTTCCCTGTACTGTTGCCGTTCAGAAAGGCCTTAAAGTGGTGTGTATGTACACATCCTCATTGCGCTCGCTGCTGCATATCAATAACTGTACATTGCTCCAGGCCTTCTGTCTCATTGCGCCTCCTCTTCCATTTTTTCAGCGCTTTAAACGAGGCATTGTCTGTGCATCGCTGCGGCGCTTAGAGCACTCCGTTCACCTTGTTTAGTCAGGATTTCCCACCTGAGCGAGGAGTGCTGTTTGATCTCATTTGTTGAAAAATCACATGATGTTATTAAGCCTGTACCTCCTGCTGCTGCTGGGGCTGGTGGATTAGTGCTGGATACCTCCCTGCCTGCATGGTCAGTTTTGAAACAGCAGTGGGAACTTTTCTGGCTTTCTTTCTTTCTTTCTTTATTTGTTTATAATTTTCTGTAGTAAGAAGAAAATGGAGGGATAGGATTCTCATTGAAGCATTTACCGTAATTGGAGACGCTCTGTATTAGAAGTGTGATTCTCATGTTATGTACCGTCAAAGCCGTACCACAGGCCACGTGTTTCACCCCTTTTGTTGTATTGTCACGTATTTAAATCGAGTACAAGCTCTCTGTCAGTTTTCTGAAAAACAAACCGACTGGTTTTAGGGATCCTTTGCTCTGGACGTTATACTGAAAGAGCTATGGATTTATACTCTCACTTTCTTTTAGTATGTTCCCAAAACACAACAATACTGTACCAAATCTAAATATGGACAGATCTGGGGGGTTTATTAATCGGTTGACAAAAATGCCACAGAACATCTTTCAGGAGTTAGATCCTCAGAACATGAAATGACTGCTGATCCATAGCAACCAATGCAATTGGAAAACAATAGGAATCCCCCTCCTTTTCTGTCTCCGTGTGCCTTTCAGGCTGTGTGTTTAGGGCAGCAGCAGAGGCACCTGGGTGATGTTGTCTGATTCGAATGGGATCAAAGCAGCCATTCATATCTCGGCTGCCAATGTGAAAGATATCAAAGCAGTAAGCAGACACGCTTGTACACAGACCTAGTTCACACACACACAAACGTAAATGCAAAGTGAGGTACTGTGTGCACATTTCTTGGCATGAGAGCTCGCACATAAGAGTGCAATGCACAAGTGTACTCTGCGCTGCTATCGAGACTTGTGGTAGCTTTTTTATAACAAATAGGAGGATATGTTGTAGTTGTATGTATTATATTTGTCTGTTTTTGTTGTTTTATTTAGAATGTGTGAGTCAACGTAACTATTAATTTATGTGTTATGCGCCTTAAGTGCCCTGAGTGTGGAGTGCTTTCACCTGCAGAGGTTTCTCTGTGGAAGCCTTGCAGGTTCTCTCATGATTACCTGACTTGTGGATTCATGCATTTTGAATGAAGGCTTTCTCCACAGTTGCAGTTGTGGTGCCCCTCTCTCTTTCTCTCCCACTTTCTCTCCTACTCCCTGTCACTCTCTCGTTCTGTATCCCAGCCCCTCTCTCTATCTGAGGCATCAAACCATCCTCACTCGCCCTCAGCTGGGATCATTTTTCACCCCAGCAAACAGCCACAGGAGTCACATCTCCACGCTGTTTCTGTTTACTTCAACATACACATCTTGAGGGGGGAGGGATGTGAAGAATACCTAAGTGAGTTTATAATCCCCTAAACCAGGGCCCATCTCCTGTTGATGGTATGAAAAAAGATTGCCTGTCGACCTGCAGAGGACACACACAGACCTGAAATATAAACACGAATCTCTCATGTTTACAAGCAGACAGACTAATGCACACTTCGGGGATACAGCACAAAGTATCATCTGCAAAACATATATATCTATTTGACCACAAACACACTCAGAAAGCTTGGTACAAACATGGACTGCAAAAAACTCAAAAGATGGACAAAGATAAAAGGACAAGGAAGAAATATGGAGAGAAGAAATGAGGCCAAGCAGAGGTTAAATACATCTCTGGGTTAGATCATGCTTGCTAATCCCTTTCCTTACCACCTCCACACACACACTTAGACACACACACACACACACACTTGCACACACATACATCAAAACACTTCCCTACATTTTGACATTGCGTTGGAGAAGATTGTTTGGGTGCACAGGTCAAGTGTAATTCATTAGTTCATCTCACCACTTACCATGTTTGCAGCCTTTTAGTGGCTCTGGCTTTATACAGAGAATGCTCGCTCCTCCACTGTGCCTGTCACTTGAACACAGCATACCCTACAATCAGCTTTCCAGCATCAGATTTGCATTCTACATGTCCAGTTGACATTTTCATCTACTGAGATATGCAGCTTTAAATAAAAATACGTCAAGCAAAA
>VURO01044248.1:0-15029 GCA_015108175.1 Pelvicachromis taeniatus | reverse complement strand
TTCGTAGAATGCTGTATGTTTTCCTTATTAATGTGGTTCATGTGCTGGAATGATGTTAAGGGTTTAATCATCATCCAGAGTGGGGGTAGTGTTACAGGCATGGCCCTTTAAGAGTGAAGCCTCATGGGATAGGGGAAACGGGCCCTGGGAGTGTGTGCGTGTGAGTGGAGCAGGAGAGAAAAGAAGAGAGACAAGGGGAAAAGAGCAGGTTGCTACAGGGAAAAACCTGAAGGTACCACTAAAGGCATTAAAAGGGGATTATAATAGCTTGATGCTAGTGGACAGTAAACTGTTACAGCCCACTGTACACTGTGTTCGCGCCTTGGAGGAAAATAAAGTTCAGGTGAAGCAGTTTTCTTACGCCTCCTTCTGTCTTTTTACTAACGGAGTTGACCTGTACAGTAAGCTAGTTACCAGCTACGAGCCAGTCACGGAACCCGAAGTAACAGCCAGAGGTCTCCTTACTACGGTTCGGGGCCGCAGACCTGGCCAGGTAACAACGGCAAACAACACACTAGGACCTGACCAACAATTTATGGATTTTCCTTCAAAAAGCAGTGTTTTTGTCAAAAATGTGCAGATCATTCTTTCTGATTGATTGGCAATCGCCTGTCCATTTTGTTTATCAGTGTAGCGCCAATCAACCGAGAGGGAATCTGCTGTTCAGCTCCGTTTATGTTCTTTTCTTATTCATTACATTTGTTGTCAGTGTTTTTCACTGTCAAAATGACTGAAAAGTCGAAGGACTGGCAAGCAAGAGCTTTGCAGTTTGTCAAGCACAGTTTGGTTCACTTGCACTCATTAGTAAATTTATTAGATACACCTGTTCAACTGATTAGTAATGTAAACATCGAATCAAGCGATCAGATACTGTAGTGGGCGCATTGATAAAGACACTCCTGACGTTCTATGGTTGTTGTTTGAGGTGTTGATGTGAGTATTTCAGAAACTGCTGATCTACTGGGATTTCTATGCACAAACTACCTCTCTTACCTCTCTGAGGTCTACAAACAATGGTCCAAAAAGGAGCAGAATTCCAATGAGTGGCAGTTCTCTGGGTGAAAATGCCTTGTTGATGCCAGAGGTCATAGTCAGATTGCTTTGAGCTGACTAGGAGGATTATTATAGCAAGCAAATAATCACTTGCTAAAACCAAGGTATACCGAATTGAATGCCCAACACAGTGAACCTTGAAACAGAATGATTATAGCAGCAGAACACAACACCAGGTGTTACTCCTGTCAGCTAAGAACAGGAAACTGAAGCTGCAATTTGCATGGGCTCACCAAAATACAACAGAAGACAGCAGAAGATTTTTCAAAGAAGTCCAATCTGATTTCTGCTTTTGGATCAAAATCTGACATAAAAAACAAAAACATAGCTCCATCTGGACTTGTTCATGCTATTAGTAGATTTCAAATATGGATATGTTCTTTAGTAAATATGGTACTTTGTATTATAATGTGACAAATTGGTTACTTTGGTTATTCAATATTTGGTTAGTTCAATATACTCAGTAGCATCTACAGGTACTTGTTCTCAGCTGCGTGAAGCTATAATGTCATTATGACCCAGAATTTCAGATGACTGTTTCTAGACTGTGGTTCTGAAGCCAAAAGGGGGCCTAACCCAATACTAACCTAGTACTAACCCAGTACTAGCCCAGTACTAGCTAGGTCTACCTAGTGAGTATATATTTGTGTATTTAAGTTTCTTTTTTTTTTGTTTGTTTGTTTTGCTTTTTAAAATCTCTTTTTGTTCATTTTGTCTGTTAATGTTAGAAAGAAAATGACATGTTCTCTATTGTGCACTCAATGTATCAATCAGAATGCATATAAGCTCATCTATATGGCACATTTGTTAGTCCAAATCCCTAAAAGTGGTTGCCTAATGCTGCTATGACTTAAAGGGGTGAACTTTTAGTATTAAAGTTGCCACATTTTAAGTCTGAGATTCAATACCATCAATGCTAAGTAATGCAATGTTATCAGTCTGTTAAGGTGGTAGTTATTAACTATAAATGGCCCCTTGAAGACTATATAAAAATAAACAAATATCATAAAATGACTGCAGTAAATCACTATTCAGGGTACATGGCAAGCAAAAATGTGCCTTTAACATATGACTACATTATTAGACATAACTGCATGAGTAGCATCTTTGACAGGCTCCAATTATTTTCCTCTGTGCAGTTTTATTTTCTGGAAGCAAGGAATATTGATTTTTCCGAGCTGATTGCCAATCCTAGATTGAAATGAATACTGTCATGCTGTTGTCAGCTCTGCTGCATATTCTGGATGAGGTGTACATGTGTTGGCTGTTTTATTTTTAATTGCGAAACCTACATCATTTCAGAATCTGTGTTTGTACTGATGGCAGAGAGATAAGAAAGAAAGAGAGAACTGTGGGGAAAAAAGAGACGGGGAAATAAATTAAATTTAGTGATTAGGAGAACACGAAGTTAGGCTGAATGCAATCCCTTAAAAGGGGATTTTGAGACAGATTTTGTGGAAAATTAGTTTCTTTAAATTACACTTTTACTTCAACGGTAACAAAAATATGAACAAAAAAAAAATGGTACACAAAAGGTAACGTTGTATTAAGCTGATTTAAAAGAAAGCAGCTCATACTCCACCGCAGAAGATGAATAAAATATAAATAGAAACTGTAGGCAGAAGGTTGTCAGAGTTATATTGGATCCATATTTCTAGTGCGAAAAACCACCAAAGGCAGCCCGTTCAACCGCTTGATTATTCTGAGTCGAGTAAGGTTGCAGCACTTAAGTGATCCTGTTTTTTTCGTGTGAAAGCCATCCACAGATCTGTCCCGTATGTAAGCCTTGATGCTCTGATGAGATAAATCTCACTGGATTTCTGCCTTTGCTTATTTTTACTTCCCTCCAACATGTCCCCTGCCCCAAGCGAGCAACACTAAAACCACCTAACTATCTGTCACTGCAAGCTAACAAAGCTTTGCATCTATACTCTCCGTTCCATACCATCACCCCCGAAGGCCCTGCAGCCCTGTTGTTGGCTCCAAAGGCTCGTCTGCCGGTCTGTGTGATCTTCCCCACAGGCGGTGCTCACTCCACTCCCGAGCTGACAGGTGCATGATAAAAATACTTCATGCTCTAAAACGCAGAGTCGAAGCTAAGGTCTAATTCTGAGAAAGCACGGGACTAACCCTTCTTCTTGCCTTTCTTTCTCTTGCTTTCCGACTCGCTCCCATATTTAATATGAACAGACAGAAAGATAGAGATGACTCTGGAAACAAGAAACGAAAATGTGTAAAACTCCTAAAGAGTGAGTGGGCCTAAGCCCTGGGGCAGAGACAAATCACCTGAGGCAGAGAACAATTCTACTTTGTACTTTAAGGCTTTTTTCCCCCTTCAATGTCTATTTTAGTCATGAATAGGTATGAGAGGAAAATGAGGTATTTCCTTTAATTAGAAACCCCTGGTACAAGAGAATGTGATCTTTTTGTTCTTTGCCTAATTAGGCTGCATGTATCTAGAAATATGCATTGTGTTCTTACCTGAGCACAAGTTTGGGCCACCCTTAAGGGGTTGACCTACTAAAAGTTGCAGCGATAGCGGGCGCATGTGTGCGTGCATGTGTGGCTACGGATGTGCACGAGTCTGTGAAAACTTTACACAGCCATTTCAAAGTGAGATATGGGTCTGTGTTGTTCCAAGAAAGTCACAGCTCTGCCTGCGAAATGGCAAGTAAAGGAAGAAAATGTCAATTCCCAATATGGAAAACCACGTAATAACTCTCTCAGAGGGAAAGGGTAACACACACTCACACCTCTAGGGGACTAGACACACACTTGGATTTTCCGCCGACTATTCTTCCATATGCCCCTAAAAAGACAGCAAGTCTTTGGGGAGTACTGACAAGGGTTGTGTTCGTGTTTGTGCGAGTGAGCCTGTGTGTGTTCATTTTATCCTTCGGCTCACCTGTCAAACTAAAACACGTAGTTCTGTGAAAGTTAAGACAAGGAGATCTAGTTTCAGAGACAGATCTGGCAACGAAGGTGCAGCATTTTGTCGGCTTTTTCTTCATGTGTTGTTGGCGTTTTGACAAAGCAGTCCTCCTCTTCCCTCAAACTGTTTCCATTTCTGTCCATCGCATTGAAAGACCCTTTGTTTTCCAAGCAGTGGATGTAGCGCCGTGTTTGCTGGCCTGTCTCTGCTTCTTATAAAGCAGCACTTTGTGCAGCAGGGGTGTAAAGCTTGACCTCATGGTGAACACGCACATTGAGGAGATATACTTCCTGGTCTGGTGTCCAGGTTAGTCATTTCTGACAATTTTTAATTAAATTCAGGTCCACCTTACTCTATACATTGCTAGCTGCACCGGCAATAAGTGTTACAATTTTCTTGAGCAAAACAGAAAATACATTAGAGCCTTGGCCCACAGATGAGAAAATATCACTCCACTGAAATAGACTTTCAACTTGTAAAGCGATGCATACAGGTTAGTTTTGAGCTGAAAAAAATTACTTTTCCACAAAGTGCATGTATTACTAGAAAAATTACCTCCATTACTCCAGTGCACAAGTGGGAATGTGTTTGGGGGTATTTTTTTGTATCTTATTGTTTCCTGAAGTCTTGCACCTTTGTTGATGAATTGGTAAGGACGTTTCTTTCATTTTTCCTAAGTTGCAACACATTAACTGCTTTTAAGACCTCAGTAGTATACACTCGCCAGCCACTTCAGAAGCTATAACTTGCTAGTTCCTGGTTTGGACCCTCTTAATTCTTCACGGCATGGACTGGTTCTTGTATATCACTTTTCTACTCTACTTGAGCACTCAAGGGGCTTTACACAGCATGTTTCATTCGTCCACACACACACATTCACACAAGCACTTTTTTCTAAAAGTGCTTTCTACGTAACATTCACACAGTAAAGTGGTTATAGCACGATGCTAGCTGCCCCATCCCTGGGGAGTTCAGTATATTACCAAAGGATACTTCAACATGCAGACTGGAGCAGTGTGGGAACAAACCATAAACATGCCGATAAGTAGACGACCCACTCGATCGCCTAAGTAAAAATTGGCATAGATTCAACAAGGTGCTATAAAACATTGCTCAAAGATTAGGTCCATGCTAACATGATAGCATCGCACAGTTAATGCAGATTTGTCAGCTACACACCCATGATGCAAATCTCCAGTACCACCTCATCCCAAAGTTGGTCTATTGCACAGATATCTGGCGAAGATTGAGGCCATTTGAGTACAGCAATTTCATGGTGTTTTCCAAGACCGAGTTCCTGCGATGTATTTGGCTTGTTATGTATTAGCATTAATGGACAGATAAACATGTACACCTAATAAAGTGGACGGCCAGTGTGTAGCTACTGTTAAGTGCAGAGATTAGTTCCTTAACAAGAAATTAAGTAAAGCCTATCAAATGAGATTGAGGGGGTGTCTTCCTGAATTTGATACCCAAGGATTTTACATGTTACCTGTATGCTATGTTTCATCTATGTACGCTAGATAGTGTCTAATCTAATGTTTATATCCAAACAGTTAAAAATTAGTAATAGAAGGAGAAGGAAATGAAAAAGAAAAGTTAATTACAACGATGAACCACAAACAGACACAGAGCACAAAAGTCATAAAATTAAAAACTGTGGATCTTTTTACTTCTTACCTGTCCTTTTTTTATGTAACAGGCTGGTGGAGTCTGATTATTGGACGCTTATTATTAGAAGCAACAATTTTTGTTAATGCACAGTATGCCTTCATGCTTTCCAACTTCCTCCCTTAACTTAATTAAATTCTTTTATTGCACCTTTGGATAAAAATGTAAAGAGCTTACTGAGCCGAGCCAGTAATTATTACTCATTTCTTCTTATTAACACTGATTGTTTAGCCAAATATTAAATTCATGATAAAGGGACTGGAAATGAACCCCAAAACAAAATAATTTAATATGTGTTATCAGATCACTCTTAACTTGAGTTTTTAGCACACTCAAAAAGAAATTCAGTAGCAAAATAATGACATTTAATGCCTGCAAAAACTAAAAGTCTTAAGAAGTTCCACAGTTATATTACCCTTTGCTTTAGATATGTCTAGTACAGTGTATGAGCAGAGTGCTGCTGTGCTGCACTGCTGTACAGAACAGTAAAAGACCTGCATGCTCTTTGAAGTGTGTCAACCTCACATATAAAGGTTAAATATAAGCAGAAATAAAGGGTTTATCTTGATCATTGACACAGAGAAATCATATCTAATGTGAGCTACATTTTGACGTTTTCCGTCACCCTGATTAAATGTGATCTCATGTGAGTAACTAGCACGTCATATTGATGTGAACACTCACTACAGTGTCATCTAACCACATCATTTCCTTACCTCCTCATCCACTCCCTTCTTACTTTTTTCCACTCTTTTTTTTTGGCAACTCATACATATTTCAAGGGCAGCGCTCTCTCCTGCCACCAACCCACAGACTCAAGGATGGTCTGAGGGACGTCAGGAAGCCGTGCAGAGCCTTTCAGGTGATACACACTCAATGGAAGTCAGTCCACCCCCGCAGGTCTGAGAAAGAGCTGCAGATAAACTGTTAAATCATTCATGTGTGTGTGTGTGTGTGTGGAGGGGGCAGAGGAGGACTCGTCTCCTGGTAGTTAGGGCATAAATGTATTTGATTTCCGTCTTTAAATGAAATTACACTTACTGTCAGTCAACATTAAAAAGGAGTAAAAACAACGTTAGACAAAGACAAACGTAAGACCTGTTTAAATATTACATGGGGGAGCTTTAGAGCCCAATGGACGGATGGATGGAATCACATCATCCACTCACTTAACTGCATATGCAGTTCAAGGTCACGAGGGGGAGGGAGCCTGTTCCAGCTGTCACTGGTGCAAGCAGCAGAGTAAATCCTCCACAGGTGACCATTCGTGCCCACATTCACACCTATGGTCAACTTAGAATCACCTAGTTAACCTAACATGCACGTCTCTGGCCTGTGGGAGAGAGAAACCACGCAGGCAGAGGAAGAAGATGCACACTACACAGAAAACTCCACCAGCTGGGCGACCGACTGCTGTGAGTCAACAGCGTCACAATCTTGCGGTGCAGTGTTACCAGCTCCAGTTTGGCTTGATGAACACTGAACAGTGCTTCTGTTAATAGTGTTTCTGAAACGGTGGGTGGTGTGCATTAACATGTGCCTCTGCTTGTGTGTTATTGCATATGAGTGTGACCTGTGTATCAATGTGCAGTTGATGGAACCCCCCCCCTGGAGTTTGAACACGTATAACCGCTGACCGTATCAAAGCTGTCTGATTCTGCTCATGTTAATTTAATGAGCGAATGGCATGCATGGCAGGAGGTGGTCACAGTATATTATAAAGCCGAAATGAGACTTTGTAATAGGCTGACTGAAGAAAAAGACTTTATCAAAATCAATAAGCACAGAAAGCTGCAACCAGAAATCTGTTTGCTAGGTTGTTAGAGCAATCATTGACTACATTTGATGTAATCGACAAAATACACACACAGACACACAGCGCTGTTATATGCTTATGACTGCTGTTGACACTTTACAGTTTTGGTTGTTTGAATTTGCCATCCTTTGCTCTTTCTGGTGCGGCTATGACTCCTTATCTTCGGCAGTCCAGAGGTGGCACAATGTCACGTAAACCATTTCAACCATAGATAAACAAATTTAGCTTTGTATTTGATGTCATGGTAAAAAGAATATTCACTGCAAAATTGCCAAACGATTGTGGTCCTCGCCACGAGTGTTCTCATCTGTCACACCAGTTTTTCTTACTAGCTCCTTAAAACCTTAAACATGATTGTGTTTCTCTGCTTTTCTGCATCATATTTCTCTGGAGGGCAACCTAACTTCAGCCTTTTATTATATGTCAGAGCATTGTTTCTGCATTGCCTCTCCCTTGCTTGTGTATGTCGACAATTCATGATTGGGTCCCTGTGGACCGGCAGTTAGTGCCTCTGAGCAGGTAAACAAGAAGAGCTCGTTTGCAGCTGCACAGCACACACAGTGCACGCTGGCCTTCACGTCATACGGAACGATTTTGAAAATGAACCAAAATCACGAACCAGTGTCGATAATGAAATTGCCATATTCTTGGGCATTTCCCTCACAACTGCTTGTCTCTCTTGTCATTTTTCATGTCACCTAAATCTCAAGGGGGACTTTTTCATTGACAGTTGAGAACATGAATGTCACAATGCACTAAAGTCACTCATATCTTTCCCAAGCTGTCACTTAGCACCCCCCAGAGCTCTGCCTTTGTGCCTACCTGCTGGCTTTGCTGTCTTCTTGGATGTCTGTCTCTTTGTGTTTCTGTCAGAAGGTCTGTTGAAACTTTGTTTCCCACCAGCCATCTTAGCCTTTATCTCAGTCCACACTGGGGCAAGCTGTGTGAAGTCGGCCTAGGTAAAACTTGCACTCACGCACGCAAACAAGTTTTAAAAATAACAATGATTTCCTTTTAGTAGGTACTTCTAAGACTGCACAAACTAACATGGTCAATAAATATGCAAACTTGGATGTGAAAAGCTGTGATGCTGTGTAAAATGTGAATAAAAACAGAATGCAATAAGTGGCAAAACTCATAAACCCAAGTTTTATTCACAGAACATAGAAAACATTATCACAACAGTCTTTAAACATCTGGGAACTGAGGAGACCAGTTACTGGACTTTCGGGAAAGGAGTGTTGTGTTATGGTAGTCTGAAATAGGAAGAGGAGGGAAGTAAAAGTACAAATACTTTGTTACTGTACTTAAGTAGAATTTTCAGGTATCTTTACTGTATTAGTACATGAAAATCAATCCTGTTTATGTATTAATCAACAAGTAAAAAAGATGAAAGAGGCTAAACCATCTGCTAAGGTCAGGGGTTAAAGTGGGCCGGTGTTATATCTGTCTTTATTTAATGACTGGTTGTTCGTAAGTTGCTTTTCTGGTACTTCAGCATCTAGCTTGCACTACAAAAGAGAAACGCGGTGGATTCATATTTTTTTTTAGGTGGCAGGTCATTTCAAATGCTACGTTTCTATCAGCCAACAAACATCAGCAAACACATAAACTGTTTGTGTGCAGTTTGAGTAACAGTGTGTTGCTAGCTAAAAGTCCAGCTGCTGTATTTCAGAATCAGAATGTTTTATTAATCCCTAAGGAAATTATGCAGGTTACAGTTGTTCCAAGACAGTGACAGACTAAACTCTTTAAATAATACAATATGTTACAGAGTTTACAAATTAAAGAAATGGCACTAGTATATACAATTTGCTCAATTATAAATATTAAGAATATTGACAAAGAACATTACAGAGGTGAGAATATTACAGAGGTGGAATATACATGTTTTAGATTTGACTCCAATCAATCATTTGCAGTTTTACTGTAGAGCGTGTGCAAAAATGGTGTAACTACTGCAGTGTTTACAGGGGTCAAGGTGTTCCTGGTCTTTGTAAAGTCCACAATTAATTCCTTGGTCTTTGCCATGTTGAGCTGCAGATGACTAACCTCACAAAGGAGTCGACCACAGCCCGGTACTCTGACTCATCATCTTTGCTGATGCATCCAACCACCGCAAAGTCATCAGATGGCAGGTCTCTGTGCAATGGCTGAAGTCTGTGGTGTAGAGGGTGAAGAGGAAGGGGGAGGATGGTCCCTTCCAGTGCCCCTGTGTTACTGATCACATATCGCACATATTGTGATCGTCCTGTCAGGTAATCAACAATCCAGGTCACCAGAGAAGCATCTACCTGCATCACTGTCAGCTTATCACCCAGACGAGCCTCATGGTATTGAATGCACTGGAAAAGTCCGAAAACATGACCCTCACAGCGCTCTCCTGCTGGTCCAGATGGGTGTAGACACGATTGAGCAGGTAGATGATGGCGTCCTCAGCTTCGAGGCGGGGCTGGTAAGCAACTGAAAGGGATCCTGATGTGGTCTGACTATGGGTCGGAGCTGGTCAAGGATGAGTCTTTCCAGGCTCTTCATGATGTGGGAAGTCGGTACTATTTCACTATTTCCCAGGGAGAGAAAAGAAAGCTAGCTCAGAGGGGGGGAGCTAAAAAAAAAAGACAGGACAGGAGAGGAAGAAGAGAGGTTAGATTAAAAGGTAAGGACTGCTCAGTGGTATCTAATAAACTGGAAATATTTCAAGCTTACATGCAAGTGCTCATGGTTTTAAATCAGATGTTGGGTCTGTACATGTGACATTAGGTTTTTTTAAATTGTGAAACATGCTACAAAACAAACTGAGGTAGACTACCAGTATTATTTAAAGGTTGCATGAAAATACTCTGCAGGTTAGTGCAGGATAAACAGGAGAGTTTGCTGTACTGTGATGGATTTAAAGGTTCCCCCACTCGCTCAGTCCTATTTTAGCCTCATGCCTACTTATTTTCCTGTTTAAAATAGAGCTACTCTTTTATTTTCCTTCTTTTACTTTGCTCATTTTCTACTTAATGATTAAAGCTGAGTACTTTTATTAGAATTAAAATTAAGATTGAAATAAAGTTTGTATTCCTATGTAGTACTATGTACTAATATTATTTCATTATTACATTAATATAACAGAAGGTTCAGTTTGCTTTGCACAAAAATAGCTGGTAGAAACATCCTCCAAAGAGCTACTTACTCACTTTGAGTACATTTCAGAGCCTGAACCTGTACAGCTGTTGCTTCACCCATGTTTGAGACTAAAGGCTTTTCTTGTTTCTCTCATTTGTGTCTCGCCTGTCCTCTGTCCTCCTGACCGTGACCTACAAATCAATCTCAGGACACCATGCTGAACTAAGATGTATCTGGAGGACAGAGGAGGGAGGAGGTATGCCGGAGAAGTTATAATGGAGTAAGCACAGGTGTATCCTTTGCAGATAAAAGAGGCGTGGCACTCTTTAAACAAGTAATCATTTTTGTTCATATTATATTTTAGTTATTTAAGATGTAAACTTGTTTCCCTATTTATGTGTGAATGAAAAAAAAAAACTATATCTTGTCACGTTGTGCCATTTTGTGATTTTACTTAAATGTGTCCCTAAATATGACAAAGTGTTACATCTAAGGTCAAAAAATACAGCAGCAGTTTATTTTATTGCTGGGCCATAACAAAACAACTTATGATCCAACTATCATATTTAATGACAGTGTCATTTAATTGTCATTGCTTTAAAATGAGGCTACGGGGCAAGGATATCACAATTTGTTTTTATCCTCTCTCTTTGTGTCGCTTCCCCGTCATCCTATTTCTTCTTCTGCTCTGATCTTTGGTAAGATGCAAAGAGAGGATTTGGAATTTGACAAGTGAGAAAGGGGGTACATATAAATGTATGATTTAGTTAACATTTTTATGCTTTTAATGCCCTGGGGGACTTAAACATGTGCATGCAAGAATGTGAAAGAAATCGGGGACTGGTTAAAATCAGGACAAGCAATGTTATGACAGAAGGAAAATACAAACAAGACAATGAATATCATTCACTTACTGATGGTAATACCATATACTACTCAAGTTGATATGTTTAGCATCAAACAATGATGAGCAGGGCTTTATTTTCTAAAGAGTAAAAGGAACACAAAGATTCTGGGTTCATCCAATTCTGAGAAGAAAGCAGCAGCAGGGAGAATTTCATGGTTTGATCCAGGTGTTGAGGCTGTATCACGGCTGCTTTTGTGCATATTTCAGGATGTCAGTGGGGCAGTTTGAGCTCTTGATGGCAGAGTTGGGACCACATGCGAGGGGCAGCTACAAGGCACTGTAGTGGTCTGATTGGTCGGACTGGTCAGATCTCACGTCTGAAAAAAGTCTGAAAAAGACTTTCAACACACGTATTATATGCACACATTTTACGCTGCAACACTGCATCAGCTGAACCCTGCATCAGCTGAACCCTGCAGCGCAAAGTATTTTCAAAAAACAGAGGCTTAACTCGAGTCGTGGCATCTTTCCCTTAAATGTGACTCGCTGCACTCCTTCTGGTCTAGTCACATCCCACTCCGCCCTCCCAGAAACCCACACTCAAAGTCACGCCAAGGGAGCTAAGACGTCTCCTACTGTTCCACCTCCTCTTCTCCTTCACCTCCCTATTTCTTCCCTGTATGAGCTACCACTGTCCCACACGGTGTAATAGATCACTTTCTGACAAGAGGTGTAACACCTCAGTTAATAGCTGTTGACTTCTCCTGTAAGCTATGCTTTGGGGGAAAGCTAAATTACAGGGTGCTAAGACTGACAGCTGCGGCGCAGAAGATCTTCTGCCCCGTGAGACCCTTTACGGCTATGAAACCCTTCCTTCAGTCATATCAGTACCAACACAAAATCAGCAAAGTAAACACAGGTACACATGCACTCTGGTGCCCTTCCACTTGCTCCCAGTTTGCAATTATCAGTATTTATTCATGCGTCGAAATGGCGTTAACATACATAAAGCAAAGCAGGAGTTTTATATTATTTCAGGGAAGGATCTTTGCTCGGTGGCTCTTGACCACTGCTGCCAAAACAGGCAGAGTTTGAGTTTATTCAAGAAATATTAACATAGAAATCAAAAAGAGAGGAGGCACTACAAAAAGGCCCATGTTACAAGAGGATAAGAAATTGAAGGACATTAACTCAAATGAGAGAAGTCACAGGGCTCACACGCAGTTCGCACACATATCTTCAAAAGACAGTGAAAACATTTTGTTACTGGCGGGTCAGTTTTTCTTGGCTATTTCTTCTCTTGGATATCAAACGGTAAGAAGAGACTGAAGAGGCGTGAAGACAAATGTTATCGAACAGGATGAAAGCGAATAAACCACACAAAAAGTAGAACGTGGATAGAGGGCTTTGAGACAGGAACGGAGAACATTTTGTGGGTTGTTATGGACGTGAGGCCTGCAGAGAGCAGGGCGGAAGGGGAGAGGAGAGGGGGAACAACACAAAGAAAACAACACGAGAGGACGTCTGTCAAAAGTGCTGCGTTTCTGCTGTGCACAGCAGCCCGACACCGCAAGTAAGGGAGAGTGAGTCAGGGAAGTACAGAGAAGCCATTAAGAAGGGGAGAGAGGAAAAAGAAAAGGGGGGAAGGGGTGGGAAAACCCACGCTGGCTCCCTCCCTCTTGGCCCGTCGAGACGCAATGATCAGGCTCTGAGTTTTACATGAGCAGCTGATGGGCACGAGGGGCCCTTAACCCTCCTCTTTCTTCTCTTCTGCTACATCGGCCTTCATTTCTCTCTCCACCTTTCCTCTGTTCTCCTTCCTCCCTCACCACCCCACACCCCCCAACACTGGCTGCTTCTTTAATTGGTTGTCCTACAGTGCTGGAGCTTGTCCTGTGTGTTGGTGTTAGTGTGAGCGTCTGGTCTGTGGAGTATACATTTCTCTGGCAGTGTTTGACTACACATGTTATGTTTTTTTGTTTTTATATTTTCATTTGCGTAATTTTCAAAGTCATTATAATTTTATGTTCATATGACTTTTTGATGATGACACGGAGAGAAGGAAGCTCTTAAGCGAATTCCCTTCCCTCCCTTTTTCCCTCTAACACGCACAAAGTTATAAACAGACATCTCTGCTTCAAAAAGCTGCAATGTCTCGGTTCAGATTAAGCTTCTGGCAGGTGCAAGGCACAATATTTAACAACATGCCTTCCACAAGATCTGAAACCAAATACAATTTGAAATGAGTTGATTCTACAGTGCAGTGGAAAAGTGCTGAGCTAGCCCTTTGTTGTTATATTTTGCCAGGAAGATGGCAATATCTGCACCATTCATTAAAACGTGCAAAGACACATGAAAATGCTGCAAAAATGGCAAAAACAGAGATTTTACAGTTCTAACAAAACTGAAAGTCAGCATTTTTATGACCATCTTTATTTTTTAAAACAGCCAGACTTCTCTTAGGAAGGCTTTCTTATAATTTGATTGGTCTTCAGGAAAAGTTCTGCAGGCTTCTTGAAGGACATTCAAAGCTATTCTCTGGATTTTGGCTGCTTTTGTTCTGTGGTTCATGTTCCTTCAATGTGATTGAGATTTGGACTCTGGGGAGGCCAACCCATGACTGGTAGTTTTCTTCTGTGCTTTTTCCTATCCAGGTATGCTTTACTGCAGTGGAAGTGTGTTTGGGATCATTGGCAGCATCTTAATTTTTCAACATTACAGTCAGAGACTTTCCACATGGTAGTGCCTGTGTCGAGTCTGCTCAAACTTTCAGATACTGTTCATCTGCTGTAGATATATTATTTTGGCCTCTCACTTACTCTTTTCTTCTCCTAACATGTCTTCTTAATTTTTGACTAAAATTTGACTAAGATTTTATACACAATTTAATATTTAGTGAGTGCTTTACCAGAGTCAGTGCAAGTCAGGAGGATCTATTCTGATCTAGTGTTTTCTCTCACTCTACATTCCATAATCTAACTATATGGCACAGAGCCAAATGAATGGTATTTAACTCTTGCATTGCAGTTGCAGAGGGGCCACGCATGCTATGCATTACAGGCTTAACACTGATAAGATATCATTTTATTTTATTTTCACAGAGATATAATTTTGTTTGCAGTGCAATCAATATCTCTGTATTATGGAGCAGCTGTATCTTCATTAGAGAGACAATTATTCATTTTGTTCATCATTGGTGAAGTATATACCGTATATCTTCTAATAGTAGCCCTGGCGTTTTATTAAAAAAAATATTCGGCCGGCCCGGCATTTAAAAGAGTCCGGCACTTGTTGGAGACCGGCTCTTATTCCCTTGTCAGACAGAATTGTCACAGAAGTGAGAGGGAAAGAGGACCCAGACGCGGTTTTTAGACTGAGGTGAAAAGTAAGTGCGTTTACTTACAGTGCTCCAAAACGTATACCAACAGTTCACAAATAATGCAGTTCCCAATTGTGCTCCTCCTTTGCTCCCGAGTGTCTCCTTGTCTTTGGTAGCCCAGTGCACGAGTGGTGCTCCCGGAAACTTCTCTCCGCCCGACTCTCCAGGAGAGGGTGTAAAAGACCAGAAAATCACAGTTAGCAGGTTTACTAGCCGACAG
>VURO01044246.1:0-16050 GCA_015108175.1 Pelvicachromis taeniatus | reverse complement strand
TATAGGTTCAGACTGCTGGGGGACCCCCTTGATTTATTGACTTTTTCCTTTTCAGTCACCTTTCTCATTCACCATGTGTTAATAGATCTCCCTGCATTCAACCATACTTGTTATTAATCTCTGTCTCTCTTCCACAGCATGTCTCTATCCTGTCTTCCTTCTTTCACCCCAACCGGTGGCAGCAGATGGCCCCGCCCCTCCCTGAGCCTGGTTCTGCCAGAGGTTTCTTCCTGTTAAAAGGGAGTTTTTCCTTCCCACTGTCGCCAAAGTGCTTGCTCATAGGGGGTCATATCATTGTTGGGTTTTTCACTGTATGTGTTATTGTAGGGTCTACCTTACAATGTAAAGCGCCTTGAGGCGACTGTTGTTGTGATTTGGCGCTATATAAATAAAATTGAATTGAATTAAATGTCTACTTGTCCGCTTCGTGATTTATTTATTTTTTTGCACATTTGCCACACTTACAGTACACGTTTCTGACTAACAACATTTAATATTAGACATAAAGAGAGATTTTTTTTTTAAAAGAATTTAACTAAATTAAATAAACATATTTCCTAAATATGGGATCACTCAAGTGTATATAATTCTTCCTATTCTTCTCATGTATCATTAGTCTTTAAGAGGATTTTTAATAGGGATGTGATGTCGTACCCTGCCAGGTGATTCATTAGCTCCTCCACGTTCAATCCATTCCTGGCACTGCACTCATAAAACAAAGCTTGATGTTGCTGTATAAACCAAAAAAAAACCAAAAACTTTTTTTTTAAATATACATTTGTGGCTTTCTAATTAAGAAATTTGGGTGAACAGTGTAATGCGCCTCACCTCTGCCAGCTTCTGACCCTCTTCTGTTCTCACTTCTCTACACTGATTATCTCCCAAGTCCAGCTTGTTCCCCAGCAGCATCAGTACAGCGCCTTCACACATTTTCTCCTGAGACAAACATACAGCAAGTTTATAGTACACATAATACATAAAGGAGATACACCAATGAGATCACCCCAATAATATGTACAAATATAAAAAAGGAATCAAAGTTAGGACTGAGATTTGTGCATCGCCATTACATCAGCAACTTTCACGTGTATTCAAATAATGATCCATTGCTTTGCATGTTTTTACATCAAACCATGCTAGTGCTGCCTACTGACCCTGATGGAGTCCATCCATCCTCTCACTGCGGTGAAGGAGGCGGAGTGCGTTACATCATACATGGCAAGGATACCGTCGGCCTTTCGGTAGTATTGCTCGGTGATGCTGCGAAACCTAAAAAACAGATTAGATGTAAAATATTCTGCACCTGGGATGATTTTGCGTGCTCGTGTATACGTGTCTGACCTCTCCTGCCCCGCAGTGTCCCACAGTTGCAGTATGACGGTGGTGGAGTCCACAGTTACAGTCTTCATCTTAAAATCTATACCTATGAACAACAAAGCCTCATGGTTTCATGCTTGACTTCAATACACACATCATGCATGTACTTGAACATACACACAGTAGTTTTATATACACTGATGAGCACGTACATCGCTGTGAAAGGACTTACCAACGGTAGTGCTGACTTTACTGTCGAAGCGCCCTGTGCAATAATACTGGATGAAGGAGCTCTTACCCACCCCTGAGTTACCCAGAAATACAACCTTGAATACTTGCTGAGGACTGACAGCTTTGCTCTAAAATTCAGATAAAAGAATCAAAGGTGACATTTTGATCAATCTAATATTTGTAAGTTTTTTTGTTTTTTTTGAGGGATCAGCCCTTAACCAAAAGCCTCAGAAGATAATTTCCATCATTGCTGCTCAGTTTTGCCGCTGCATCTGCATTATTAAATAAGTATTTCTCAGATATATTATGTGTATTTGTAGACTTTATATTTCCCCTACCTGAGTTTGGATCTGTTCAACATTTTCACCCCTGACTCTACATGACGGTTGGTGTTCCTTGGAGGATATTGTCACCTCTGTCTTTTTGTCCTGCTCCAACTCATCAGCGGATCTCAGCGGTCTTCAGAATCAATAAATACACAAAATTAGTGGCTGCCTATATCCATCTGCTACATCACTGCAAAAATGACAAATAGATGCACTGTTTATACAAACCTTTTCATTGGCTTGTCCTCCAGTAAGTAGTTACCTATAACTGACCCTCTCTTCTGCAAAGGCTGTGTGACATTTCGAGTCTACGAGGTTTTTGTAGAAAGTGAGGCAGAAGAGATACGTTGCATTAAGATTTCATACTCGTCCACAGATTTTATAAAGTACTAAAGATTTATGGATGTAGCACGGTGCATATCCAAGGTAAATCAGATGTACTTTGGAGAGATGAAATCAAAGTATTTAGGTATAACGCTCAGTGCAATGTCCAAACACAGGATATCAGCACAAAAGCCTCACGTCAAGCACGGTGGTGGAGGGCTTATGATTTGTGTTCTGTAGCCATAGACTCGGGCGTATTGCTTTCATTCAAAACGACTACTTCAAGTTATTGTGCTGAACTCTACAAACTACTGAATTATGTGTATGGTATACTTGATTTTATCATAGGATTGCATATTCATGACTGTGCAATCTCTGTAGTAGTTCCACTTGCTTCCACTGGTAAACTATTTACCTTGTACATTTAAAATGCAGGAACGCAGTCCAACTATGAAATATTTATTTATTTTCAACTGTGCACTTGTTTAAAGAAGCAGGGTATAAAAGACTCTGAGACTTTAGGGTTTTGCAATATTGTTCAGAATGCAGTTACAGGAAATGACATAGTTTGAGGTGCTGCACTGCTACTCCAGAGAGAGAGGCAGTACTTCTGGGTTAGTTCTTGTTTCCCTCCACATGTAAGCTGTGACCATCCCTCACTCTGATGTTCCGAGTGTTAAGTTCATGACAACAAACTGCTGGCAACACTGAGAATCAGGTGATAATAAACCAGCTGTCTGCAGCAATTTGAGAAATCAGAAGCCTCCTGTCCTCCTTTCCTGTATTCTGACCGATACACCATCTTGTTAGCTGCTAAACCTAACGAACTAGCCTCACCTCACCTGCTACTCCTCAATAGGCAGTCTTTGCATCGAGGTCAATAATGTTTGCTTTTAAATAAATGCTCATGAGATTCTTTGCACATTTTATACAAAACTGCTTTATGTTTGGTTTGTGAAACAACGGGGGATGAGCTGAACCTGCTTGAAAGATGCTAAATTAGAGTATCAGTCATATGAAAAGTCTGAGAAAAAGCTTTATTAGATTGAAAAAAAAAATACTTTGGTGCACCTGGATTTGTACATTGAAATGTGACTAATAAACATAAATAGAACATTATTTTTTTTTTCCTTCAAGTTGACACAGGACAAAAATAAACGTCTAGTCAACAAAATCCTTCACTTCACTGACCACATCCACAGAAAAACAACATTGCAAAAGACTGTGTCAGCAACATTAATTAATAACCAAAAAATAACAGCTGCCCATATAAATAATAACAGATGACGAAAAACATGAATCTATTCCAAGTTTTAGCTTAGGGTGGATCAACCTGCCGTGTCCACGGCGTACAAACGTCTTCACTAGGTAGGTAATATGTTAAGGGCAGAGGAGGAAGGACAGCATGTCTGTGACTAACCCTCTTCTGAGACTGTTGGGCGTCTTTCTCATCTCGCAGCCTTTTGTTCATATCCCTGACACACACACACACACACACACAAAAGAAATCTATTTAGAGACATCCTCACACGGGGAGACCCGTGTCTCAAATGGTGAATTAAATTGGAAAATAAAAAATAAAAAAAGACCACGGGTAAGTTTGAATAGTCCATTTTACTTGGGAAGCTTCCTAACTGAGAAATGTGAAAAGGAAATATCTGCACAGCATCCGCAGTAGGAGCTGTTTGAATTCTCCAAATAATAAGGAAAGGCGCTACAATGCTTCCTGTATTACAGGATACACCGGACCGATTTTATTAAAGGAGAGAAGATGGTGCCATCCCATAATAGCGGCGCACCATCTTATGGCTTCATAATTTACTTTACATCAGCAATGTCCTTTGCTGTATTGCCAATGCGCTTTCTGCTACAGGTCTCATTCAATGAAGTGATATTTTTCACCTATTGCTCTCATTTCTATGACCTGCATAAAACAACAAGGTAAGATGAAGATGTGAATTTTGTAGTTTATCTTATGGACATTGTTGTTTCAACATCATGTGGAGGTGTTAAGGAGTGTAACGTAAGTGTGGCTGGATTTTTGGACCATTCAAACATACCTCTAGTCTATGAACTTGGCATTAACTGAAACAGCAGACTTTTTTTTTTGGACTTACCTCAATATCTCCAGTTGTCTCAAAAGACTCTCTTTCTCTTTCTTCATGTTTCTTGACACCTTCATCACGTTCCTACGTGAAGCAAACAAAAGATTTGAAATCTTTACTTGATCCAGCTAATTATTGACCTATTTCTAATCTTTTATTTAAATAAAATCTTGAGAGAGTTGCTGTAAAACAACTGATTATTTGCAAGTAGAGTTTAGAGTTCACTATAGCACAGAAACTGCACTAGGGAAGGTTACGAACGATCTTCCTATGGCCTCCGACAGCGGTCTCATCTCTGTGCTTGTCCTGTTAGACCTCAGTGCAGCATTTGAGATATTAGAGATATATGTGAAGTGCACTGGTTTAAATCATATAGAGTTAAAGATGAAAATGGGGAGTCCTTTTCACACATGGAAGTTAGTTATGGAGTTCCAAAGGGTTCTGAGCTGGAACCAATACTTTTTACATTATACATGCTTCCCTTAGACAATATTGTTAAAGAACACCGCAGACATTTTCATAGCTATGACGACAATACCCAGCATTATTTATCCATGAAGCCAGATGATACAAATCAACAACTTAAATTACAGCCATAAAGACTAAATAATCTCTAATTTCCTACTTTTAAATTCAGATAACTCTAAGGTTATTGTACTCAGCCCTAAAATCCTTACAAAGATGGCGTCTATCCAGAACAGGTCCTTCAGCGAGCACATTAAACAAATATTTTTGTTTAATTGCTGCTTTCATTCATTGGCACAGTGCCTCTAAAATCAGAAGCATTCGGTCTCAGAATGATGCTGAAAACTAGTTACTACATTTATTATTTGTAGGTTAGAGTATTCTAATTCAGTATCATCACGTTGTCTTAAAAGCTCCCTGATAAGCCTTCATTTGATCCAGAACGCTGCAACAAAAGTACAAACCAGGACTAGAAACAGAGAGATCATGTTCCTCCCATATTAACTTCTCTTCATCAGCTGCCTGTTAGATTCAGAATAGAATTTATACACTGCAAAAACTCAAAATCTTACCAAGTATATTTCTCTTATTTCTATTCGAAATAATCTCATCAAACTTCAAATAAGACACAATCGGCTAAAGAGTAACATCTCAGTGAGATATAGGAACTTGTTTTTAGACACCGAATCTTGAAACTAGAGAATTTTCACTTGTTCCATTGGCAGATTTTTTTCCCCCACTTAAAACAAGATATTTTTGCTTAAAATAAGTGGAAAAATCTGGCAATGGAACAAGTGAAAATTCTCTAGTTTCAAGATTCGGTGTCTAAAAACAAGTTCCTATATCTCACTGAGATGTTACTCTTTAGCCGATTGTGTCTTATTTGAAGTTTGATGAGATTATTTCGACTAGAAATAAGAGAAATATACTTGGTAAGATTTTGAGTTTTTGCAGTGTAATCCTTCTCGTCACATACAAAATCTTGAATAACCAGGGACTGTCATGAGGCCTGTACATCATAGTACTTTATTAACTTAAAAGAGCATGTTGCTCTTTTAGGTTAACCCTGTTACTTAGGTTAATAAGTAACAGGGTTACTTGTGGTTCCTAGAGTATTTAAAAGTAGAATGGGAGGCAGAGCCTTCAGAGCTCTAGCCCCTCTACTATAGAGCCAGCTCCCAGTTTGAATTTAGGAGACAAACACCTTCTGTACTTTTAAGATTAAGCTTAAACCTTCAGGGTCCCCTTTCTCCCATAGTGTGTCTTTTATCCTGTCTCCCTCTTCCCCCAACCCCAGATGTCTGCCCCTACCTAAGCCTGGTTCTGTCAGAGGTTTCTTCCTGTTAAAAGGGAGTTTTTCCTTCCTTTTGTTGCCAAGTGCTTGCTTATAGAAGGTTTTGTGATTGTTTGGGGTTTCTTTCTAATATTATACAGTCTCTCCCTTACAATGTGCAGGACATAGGGCCTGTTGTTGTGAATTGGTGTTATATAAATTAAATTAAAATAGAAAAAAAAAAAGTTTCAGCCATACCACATGCAGACACAATGTTTTTAATGACTTCAAAGCCGGCGCTAAGGCATCGTCTGGACCTTGGTTAATCACCTCTGTCTGGCCAGTTGTTCTTGCGCAGTGCTGATCTGTGCCAAGTTGAGCTGAGTCAACGCAGCCTGCAACTGTTCTTTGTTGCGCTCCACCTGCTCCTGTAACTGCATGTTGAGGTCCTGAAGCTGCTGGTTCTGCTCTTTGATGTTTACTTGCTCGTGGCTCAGGTGGCGCATTCGGGTCTCAAGCTGAGAACAAAGACAGATCCTGTTCACATTAAAATCGAACACCTTTCATAATGACACAAGTACAGTTCGGACGCCTACCTCTGTCTGTTTTTTCAGCGTATTCTCCAACTCCTGTTCCCGCATCCTCAGCTCCTCCTCAAGTTTTTGCCCTTTCTCCTTCTGTTTAATACTGTCCTTGATTTCACAATAAATTCATTAAATGCTAATTTGAGGTACACCTGCTGAATGCAAAAATAGTTCAGCTACCACATATCTATACCTTAGCAACGAGCTTCTCTCGCTCCTCTCTGATTTGACTTTCCATTTCCTCATATATAGACCGAACAACCTGATCATGTTCGTTCTCCCGTCTAATGCAGGAAAAAATACGTAAATCTTAGCATAATCCAAACACTCACTGTTAAACTGCTTAAAATGTATGTAAATGGGGTTACATGGGACCTGCGTAAGGCTTGTTCCAGACTGTCTCTCTCTTTGATGGTGTCTTGTAAATTGGATACTGCATGGACCAAGATGCCATCTAGGACACTCAGCATCTCTGGTCGGTCTCTCTGGAGCTCACACCACAGAGTACAGAGCTCCTGCTGACTGACACACAGCACAATACACAACTGTTAATAGGACCGAAAAACAAAACTAAGTGTGACTGCACGACGTCACTGGTTTACATTACAGAGAAGGTGCTGAGTTCAAATATCAGACATTTACATAATGAAGAAGTCCAGAAAACGCTTTTGTTGTGACCCACATGAAGAAAGATTCCTTTAAATAAACATTCCTTTGAAACATTAGCATCTCCTAATGCACATTACATTAAAGCTTGAAGCAGCAGAAGACCACGCCTGATGCCAGTTCTTCAGGCAAAAAGAAAATTAAATCCAGTTTTAGCAAGCTGTACCTAAAAGGATCCAGCAGATATACATAAAAACCTTTGGATAAAGTTTACATTTAAATATATGTATATTTGCAAAGTTGCAATTAGTTCTGCTGGACTACATTATATTCAATAGTGTTTCAATTATTTTCATCCTCCTCATATATGCAAAAGTTGGGCAAAACGCAAATATCTCTCACTATAACGCTGTGCAGGAAATATGTCAGCATACTATAATAAATGTGTACTAAAGTAAACGAAACTATATTCAAAACTTTAAAATGAAACAGTGGCAACTGACTGAAGAGTTTTTGTTTTAAAGGTAAAACTAGATTATGTAGTTAATTTTCATGTTTCTGTTAAATAAATGAATGGCAGGAGATTAGCAGCAGATGGTGTATTTAAACCAATTCACGATAACATTATGAACGTAGTGTATATGCTAACATTTGAGGATGAAGGCGACGTTACTATACACAGGTGCTGCAGTGAAAATGAATGGTGGAAATCTTAGTGGACAGTCTAAAGCAGGGGTGCCCAACTCCAGGCCTCGAGAGCTACTGTCCTGCAGCTTTTAGATGCATCCCTACTCCAGCATAGCTGAATCAAATGATTGGATTACCTCTTCAGCATGCCATCGAGTTTGGCAAACGCCTGGTAACAAGTCATTTATTTGATTCAGGTGTGTTGGAACAAGGACGCAACTAAAAGCTGCAGGACAGTAGCTCTCGAGGCCTGGAGTTGGGCACCCCTGGTCTAAAGGGAACCTAACGGTAAAGATTTTAGGGCAGAGTACTCACTCTTTAAAAAGTCTGTCAGCGCCGAGCTCCATTAGTGTGTTTACAAATCTAACAGCACTGGGGTCCTGAGAAAAGTCCGCCTCATCCAGTTCTTCTTCTCCTTCATCCTGATCCAGGTCTGTCATCGCCTCCAGCTCCACCAGCTCACCTACACCACAGAAAATAGAACAGAGGAATTACAAAACACGCTTATTTATCAACCGCTTTTAAAACAGTTCTAAAATGACTGAGTGCAGCACGCTCACCGAGCCCAGTGTTGAACTCCACAGGAGTAAGGTATCCATTGCCTTCTCTGTCCAAACTATCAAACACTGTTTCCAGCTGTTCAGGGGTCAGTGGCAACTCCCACTGTAACCTCTAAAAGCACAATAATGATAGTAATAACACGAAAACCTTTAACCAAATATCAATTTGATCATCTGAAGAGGTCATGAAAGCTGAAAATAAGATGAAATAAAGTTAAAAAAGTAAGAAAGATAAAGCAAGAAGAAAAGGAGGATCAGGAAAATGCAAAACATTAATGAGTAGAAAACTGAGCAAGTAGAGGAGATGACACAAAGTTCAAGGATCTGCAGTCTGGCTAAATGTTTCTCCTCTACCACATTAGCTGCTCACCTGCATGTCCTGCTTCGTGATGAATCCTTTTCCCTCTTTGTCACAGAGCAGAAACAGCTGCTTGGCCTTGCCCATGGTCTTTGCCAGTGGGCTCACTGGAACCCGCTCCCTGCTGCGGGGTGAAGCCAGCGGACTACGCCCGTGGCCTGATCTGGGGCTCCCAGGCGGCAGAGTTCGCGCTCTGGGGCTCAGTTGTACTGCCTCGCCACTGCCTTCACCCACAAGCACCTCATCATCATCCAGCCACTTCGACATTGCTGCACAGAGACAGATGGGTGTGGGTTTGAATGTGTCTATCATTACGTACAGGCTATGTAAACATACTTATCTTCTAGTATATCAAATGATACTGAACGCATCGTCGTAATAATATTTCAGCTGTGCTAAAATGATCCATCCATGAATAACACTGCTTGTCCGGTACGGTTTTAGAATTACATTTACTTACATTTTTGGGTCTACTTTTTTAGTATTGCAAATAGTGCAAGAAACAGGACCTTGACCCTCCCTTGTCAAACAAGAGGTGAAGAAAAAACTAGCTATTGACTCTACAGTGAGCTCCTGTGACCAGCTGTCAGCCACGTCTATGCTACATTTTAGGACATTTTTTTTTTTAGGAATGCAGTGTGACAGCCTTTGATAAAGAAAATGATTTTAATAATTTAAAAATTTGACTCACCTGATAGGTCTGACAAGAACTCCTCATTCAGATGAGCATGTTGTCCTCACTGTTTATATAGATTAAAAAAAATCTGACCTATGAATGAGCACCAGGATGTGTGGAAGGTAAAAAAAAACAGAATGGTGTCATGTGAAAAGAATTAGTGTAGTCGAATGGGAGGGAGGATAGCTACGGGAGAGGAGATGCAAATTAAACATTTGCAGTTGTTTGCATTGTCAGAACAACCACAATTGCAAACAAATTTTACTTGCAGGAATTGTAGGGGAAAAACAGCCTCCATGACAACATGAATGTTCATATAAAACAGTGATTTATAAGGTTTACCAGCGTCACACACACACGATCATTCTTCAAGTAAGATGACATTACTATTACTCAGGATTGCCATTTCAGTGTAAACACAACTCCACGTAGTACTAAACTGATCCAAAAGTAAGAACTATGTTTTTCTGGAAATCCTTACCCTTATCCTTACATTGAATGAAAATAAAATCTGCCTCAGTGGTTGTTAAAATATTGCCTCTCTTGCCATGTCGCGCTATCTATGAAGGTATAAAATCCCACACACTGATTATCGCAATAAATGATCATGCTGATTATCTATGAAGCCTTCAAAACTTGGGTGTAATATAAGGGATACACTGCAATTCCAGATAAGAGACCTGTGTGAACACTGTATGCTGAGGATTTTGTATGTCACCTCAGATTCCCAATAAGCCAAAGGTCATATCAAAACTTTTACTTGAAAACACTTCTTAGCGAGCTCTAAATTTGGTGTGCATGTAAACACACCCGGGGACTGAGACAACATGCTGTAGGGTACAAAAATAACTGAGTCAAACTTTAAACTGCCAGCGTTAGATCACATCCTGTCTGACTGTATGGTTGAATTTAGAACATATGTTGAACATGTGAGAGTTCCGCTTCATTAAATGCGACAGTTTGTAAAAAAAAAAAAAAATGCGGTTCAGTGTCGGTGACTGTAACTCAGCAAAATCGCCCACAGTGAATTAAAGTGAGTAAATACGCGCCGTTTTAGAGCAAAGTGTCAAGCACAGAAAACTAAAACCAGCGAAAGGAGACGTGTGCATTTATTACTAACGGGGGCGAGAACCTGCACTACAAAACAACAGGTTGTCAACTTGACACAACACAGAGAAGGTGGCGATTAGCATTTCTAAATCACTCGCTTTATTGCGCTGTTTGACAACTCAAGGAAGTTGAAGAAACTTTCACAACTTACCTGCGGTGTGGTGAACTCAGGTCTCCAGTCATTACCTTTGATCACCTCGGAGGCGTCCAAGCACTTAGTTGCGCCGCTGGGTGGCAGTGACGGCCTCGCGTGACAGGGAGAATACCGTAATATTTGCCCCAGCAAGGGGGAATTGAGACGCTCGGAAATTTCCACTAAATTGTTATGCTTATTCGTTCGGTTTTTAGAAAGCAACCATCCAAGTGTCCAAGATAACACATTAATGTTCTGCCAAATCAATGGTAATTAATTACTTTGGGAATTTTGTATTTTTGCTGAAAGCTCGGCGAAAACGTACTGCCGTTATTACGGTAAGTAGAAGCGTTACCATGGAATTAGCGGAAATACATCCGCTAGCGCCGGATATCAGAAGTAGATGTTTGAGTAGCGGCGTTTGCGAATAAAAAGAGAGGTTTTTGTGATGTATTGGTGCTTTCTGCCTCACGTAGACTTGGTTTCGTAATTTACATCATATTTTTTCTCGTAAGTATATGCCAGTTAAATTATGTTTGTAAACATAATTTAACCTTGCGAAACAATGAGCAGCAATGTTGTGTTAGCGTAGCAAACGTGACTGAGGGGAGTTCATCGTCATGATTTGTTGTGGAAAAGATAAGCCTATAGTTCCTGTATTATCCGTCTCTTGGATTAACTCCAGATTGGACTAAAAGGGCTACCGTAAGATGTAGATTAGATAAATGAAAGGAAAAAGAGAGAGAGTACTTCGAAAACAGCGACTAAACAAGAGGTGTCTGAGTAAGTTTACTTGGGTCAAATCTATAATCCTAGTAGTGACCTTTCCATGACCGCCTGTGTAACAACATGAGCACGTTGACCTTACGTGATTAGGTTCAATGCTTATTTGGCGCGACTGAAGCAGAAATTACATCAGTCCCTCGTTCACAGTGGAGATAGCTAGTGGGCATTTTTCCATCGCTTTTAATTGTCCTTGTTGTTTCAGTTGCTTCTCTTCTTCCTCTCAGGTAGTGCAGCATATCTGGAGATTTTCCACATCTGAGATGTCACCATGCTGCTTTTGGCAGGATTGAAGACTTTTCATCAGATATCTTGGACAGACGGCACTCATCGCAAAGATATTTTTTTCCACCTAGGACAACAAACATGTTCAGACAGCGGAACAAACTGGACTGGAGAATATAGTATGTACAATTTAACGTAAACGCCACCAGTGCTTACTGCAAATGGATTATTGTGGCTCATTAATGTCTTGCTTCAGATAAATCGTTTCTTGCTGAAGTATGTAGTTGGATAGAGTTGACCAAAGACGTCAATTTCACCATCAAATACCAAGAACATCCATCAGTAGAAGGAGACTTTGAGGAGAATACACTGTGGGGCTACAGGACCAGCCCCTGAAGATGCTCCACACTGGCAACTACTCACTGGTGCTGCTGATCCAGCTGACACTGTTGGCCTATGACCTCTTTGTCAACTCTTTCAGTGAACTTCTGAGAGGAGCAGCTGTCATCCAACTTGTGCTTTTCATGTGAGTAACAGGCATCCGTGGAGAGGAGATTGAATTATTTCATAACTGATTACCTGCGTTTGAGACAAAACACATGTGCAATTTCTCGCTTTTTTGTTTGCTACATACAAAGTTAGATGTTATCTTTCATTATATGAATTGAGATATCTAGAATTGGCTTTTCTTGTTTTTAGTGCATTATAAAAAATGTTTCTGCTAAATTTAATAGGTTAATAAGTACTATAATGTGATGGTTACACTAAATATTTAATGTTTTCAGATGAAAGTTGAGCCCTTGCTTATTAATCATCTTAATTCTTCTCATCTAACGCCATAGACAACTTTTAAAGCCCAGGCTTTTGCTGATTTAATACTAAGCAATTCTGATATTATAAAAAAAATCTCTTAATAATAATAATCATTTTATTCCTGAAAGGTTTCTCTTTGTACTATTTATGTGTCATTTATTAAGCGGATGGTTTCTGTTACATAGCCAGTTTTCCTGCCATCAAACACTTTACGCTCATTAGAAGAATTTTTGGCTGTTACACAGACAGTGTCTCACTTTAATGTCTGACAGGCAATTTAGATTTGTCAGTATGATATCAATAAAAAGGAAAGCATTACTGCAAATTAACCATTCAAAAAACCTATGTTTGCAGCATCCAGGACATTGCCATCTTGTTCAACGTGATCATCATCCTCCTGATGATGTTCAACACGTACGTGTTCCAGGTGGGCCTGGTGTCGCTGCTTCTGGAGAGGTTCAGGGCCCTGCTGGTATTCTCTGCTCTTTACCTGACCCTTAGCATCTGCTTCCACTGCTTGGTGCTGGTATGCTTTCAGACTGCTTTGTGCAAATTAGAAGTCACATTTGAAGATGCATCTTCTGAGTGTTTTCTTTTGTTTTTCTTTTTGCCAGAATCGACGATGGCTTAATTCAAACACTTTTGTTTGGACAGATGGTCTCCAAGCTCTTTTTGTTTTTCAGAGAACAGGTAATTGGTGAATTCATTTCACAGATACATTTCCCACCCCAGCTATTCTGTTGTCACTGACTAACTGTGCTTCTTTCTGTTAACAGCGGCTGTGTTTTATTACTACTTATACAAACGTACAGCAGAGTACATGGGAGACCCGAGGCTGTATGAGGACTCTCTGTGGCTGCGTGATGCCTTTGCCAGAGCTCGTCAGTGAAGCAGAGACAGTTTTTAAGAGATGATGGAAAAACATACTACTAGGCATCAATAGCTAATCCTAACTCTGGATATTTTTTTATTTTTTGTACCTGTTTTTCAGATGTCATATTTGGAAATATATATATTATGTTTTTACAACACAAATGGAACTCATAACAGGGATGAAGCAAAGTGTCAACCGCTGTTTGTGTTTACCGACTCTTTGTAGCCAAGAGACTGCAGGTTAAATGGTTTACTGTGGCAGGTAAGCCAAGTGTGGCTTGTGAGTATTGTATTAATAAGGATTGAGTCAGTTAATCTATGTGGCCTTGTAAATCAGTTTGGGTTGCAGACAGACTGCAACACACTGAATGAATGTTTTGAAAATGAGCAGGTGTAAATGCAGATTTTTGCCTCCTAGAGTAAGTCCTTTTTAAAAAAAAATAAACAACAGTGTCAATAAGTAGTTTTTAGAACAATGTATGCTCATAGTTTTGTCGGAAAGCAGGTTTCCCCTGCAGTGAAAGAGCAGTTGGTCTGTTTTGCCTTATGTAAGATTAGTATGTGCTGTTTACACGATTGTTATTTTAATAATTCAATTTTCATGTGAACTCACTTTTCTTTAATTGAAGATCTTTGAATTGTGTCTCCGCTGCTTTTATTAAATAAGCCATCTCTAATTCCAGTGTAATCCTTCATCTCGGGGGTAGTCAGTATTATCCAGGAGACAAGGTGAAACAGACTGCTCTATTTTTAACACAAAGATTAATCAGGGATTGAGGGTTTTAGGCGCCACTACTGAAACACACCACAAATAGCTCCGTGTGTGTCAACATAACCTTGGATTCTCAAAGAAGCGACACGTTACGGTGCACCACAGGTCTGGGCAGACCCAACACATCAACCATTTATATAATTGTAAAATCTGTTTCATTATGGGATGTTTTGATTATTGTAAACATTGAAGCTGTCAGGATGAACAAAAAAACACATCAAAGGTTGTACAAATCCCCTTTACTTGTGAAACAAAATCCAGAGTCCATGTGATCCCAAAATGCAGTGCAGTCCAATTAATCCAAAATCCAGTTCGTGTTGTGAGCGATGTCCTTTGTTACACTGGAATGTGTCTTTCATTTTTCTTTTTTTAAAGTCAGTCACCTGAAACGGCAGAAAACAATTAGCGTTGACGGTTTCAGCAACTCTAAATTAAAACTACTGCGTTTTTTCTTTAAATAAAGTGTTTGAATGTACCTTCATACGTATATCCCAACCCAGAGTAGCAGGAACAGCACACCAAACCCCATGAAAAGTGACGCCACGAGGGAAATCAGCAGCTCTTTGTAGACATCCCGCGTGTATTTTGTCGATGTCACTTCATAACTGATGAAAAGTTAAGGCCAACTCAAAGATTAGAAACAAACAGCCAGCGTCTTTGTTCCATTTTAAGCCTAATCTCTTATGCCTAACTGATGAATATAGTTATGCAACTGGCTTATTATACAAGCCTTCATTATTTTTTAAGGAATTTTGACAATCTAAAATTAAGATTCTCAAACAATATAGATACCACTGATGAACTGCCATGAACTAGATATTTATTTAACATCAAAAACTACTTATTTAATTGCAAAAACCCTTAACTGCAAAAGTCAACATTAAAGCTTGATTTATACAATACATTTTTATTTTTTTTAAATAGCTGAATAAATACAAATTCTTATGCCATAAGAAGCTTAAAAAGTAAACATAAACAGAGGTATTGTGTCTGAGTTTCAGGGTGGTTGGCATCCATTAATTATCTAGTTCCACTCACCATAGGCTCAGTCATTTTGATCATCTCCATATCAGCTGATAGAGGAATCTAAACAGACTACTGAACTTAAACTTGCAAAACAAACAAATGGGTAATGCCATGAGACACACAGTACCATGTTAATCATCTTTGTTTAACATGGCTTTATTCACATCCTCCAATACTTAAGACATATTCCCTACCCCGGTTTGGAAGACAACCTCTTTATTTTTAAAATCAGGCTTGAAGCTTTCCTTTTTCAAAGACTTTGTAGTTTTGCTGGATTGTGTGACTATGAAACTTCCATTATTTATGCTGATACAGGCTCAGAATGCTGAGTTGATAACGTTTATCTTTCCCAAAGTCCTCCTTCCTCTATGCTCTCCTCTTTTCTCTTACTTCCCCTCAGCCAGTAGATGGCTGTCCCTCCCTAAACCCAGTTCTACTGAAGGTGTCCTCCTGTAAATAAATGGGTTCTTCCGCCACAGTGTCTCCAAGTACTGGCTCATAGGCAGTCATCTGATTATTGGGGTTTTCAGTCTAATGACATCCAGTATGAAGCTTTTTTTAATTACTGCACTCGGTGACGAGTTTGGCCTCTGATGCAAGTTAACTTAAGTACATCAAATACAACATTCAAAAAGTACAAAGGATACACGAAGAACCATGCAGTGAAGAACATGCCGATAGCCAGCAGAACCACAGTGAGGTGGGGGAACACAGCCGGGTTCACCGGGCTGGTGTATCTGGTCATGGCCTCGAGTTCCTGCAGACACAGAAAGAAAAAAAAAAAAAAAAAAAGGCACACGCCA
>VURO01044244.1:43131-56649 GCA_015108175.1 Pelvicachromis taeniatus | reverse complement strand
AAAGAATTCTGCCAACTGAAGCCGCAATCAGTTTTTGGCGGTCACTTTTATATATCCTTTATGTATTGTTATGTATTGAGTTAAAAAATGTCCTTGACATTAAAAATTTGTTTTTTCTTTAAAGAGTCATCTGGCCAAGAGGACAGCATATAGTGAAAGAAAAAAAAACATATATATATATATATATATATATATATGTGTGTGTGTGTGTGTATATGTGTGTGTGTGTGTGTGTGTATATGTGTGTGTGTGTGTGTGTGTGAGAGAGACACGGAAACATCGGAAATCAGATTTTGGCAGGCAATCAAGTTATTGAGACATTTCATTGTGGGCGGTGCAGAAGCTTTCGTAACAAGTTTCGGAATCAAAGTGTGTCGTGAAATTACTGCTGCTGTATACGGTTTTAAACGAACTGGAGTACGCTGTGGTAACTACGGACAACAGTAAAGGGAGGCTAAGGTCAGACTTTTCTTTGTGAACCTTTATTTATGCCTAACAAGTCGCTAGTTTATGCTAGCTAAGAGTAGGTTAACTAAGTGTATGCTAGCTGTCACTCTGGTGTCGTGGTTGCTAAGGTCTTGGCTGTAGCTTGAACAAGTACAAACAGTGCTATATGTCTGTGTGTAGCTATAAGCTTCTAATCATTTAGCAGGCTGCAAGTTTGGTGAAAGCTCCGCCAAGCTATGCTCGATTTGTCAGGTGATTAGTAAAAGTAGTTGAGTGCCGATGAAATCGATATGACCGCTTATCAACTGAAGAGTTTTATTACACCAGAAAACCGACTGCTGGGAAAAATAATGAGAGAAATGCCCCGTAAGACTAACTCTCTTATGTTTGGTCAAAACGTAAGCTTTTAAATAACGTATTAATCGTTTGTCATTATAAAATAGTGAACGATAGAAAATAACTTTTAGCCACATTACAAAAACGGGAAACAGAAAATATTAATTTCAAGAGCTATTAATTTTAAGAAAATTTAAACAGTCCACTGTGCCAAACTAATGAAATTAACCGTTCATTTTATTTAAAATGCCTTTTTTGCATATATTTAATTATTTGTACATTTTTGCAGATGACTTCAGCTCTGGCTAACAGGGCAATAGGAGCCATTGTGGGATCAGCAGTGGCAGATGCTGCAGGTATTAATATGTCACACTTGTTTTAGATTGATGATCTATGAAAGTAATCATGCTTGTATTTAATAACTGGACAGACTTACAGTTTTTATTGGACTAAAATGCAGTCCTGTGAAAAACTGAATACCACTGTACACTTGATCATCAGTAAGTGTGAGCATCTCAAAATTGGATCATGCAACAATACAATGATCCAAGTACAGCAGCAAATTTGTTTTTTTTAAAATGGCAGAAAAAATCAATGTGTTGCAATGGGCCAGACCTCACCTTGATTGCAATTCTATTGTGGGACCTTAAGAGAGCTGTGCATAAATGAACGTAGACATCAATGAACTAAATCAGTGTTGTAAAGAAAAGTGGGCCAGATTTCTTCCACAACAATGTGAGAGACTGATGAACTCCTAGTGAAAACAGTTACAAGCTACAGAATCATGGGCTGTTCTTAGTTTTTTTTTTAAAGGTTTCACATTGATGCCTGTCAAAACTGTAACTTTTGAGTTGTCACAGCAGCTTTCAGCTGAGGTGACAGCTTCCTGGTTTGAGTTGAGTATTCAGATCTTCAGGTTGTGCTGGTGGAAGTGGCTCTTCAGTCCTTTGTTATTTTTAACTTATCTCCTTAGGTTTTGAGTAACGTCACGGTTCAGAGTGTAATTATCTTGTCTCTTGCAGCACAGCCTCTCCACTGGGTGTACGACCTCCAGAAGTTAAAGGGGATCCTGGCTCTGAATCCAAACCCGGAATTCCACCCTGAGTCCGCTAACCCATTTTACAGGAGGGAGACTGGCAAGCAGAGCTGCTATGGTGACCAGGCATATGTCCTGCTGGAGTGCCTGTCTGAATGTGGAGGTAGTGCTTCTGACTTTATAAATAAAATGAAACTAAACTTACATTTCTAGAGGTCATAGTAGGTTACAGATTACTACTATCTACAGCAAGCAAAGTTATGCAGTTGATTCAGTTTGTTTGTCAGTAGAATTATTGATAAAGTTATGGATGGATTTGCTTTAAATTCTACCAGAAGTAGGAAAATAAAAGAAAGTGGGCTGTTCTCAAAGAAATATTACACGTTACTCTACATCCACATATTCTGCACTCAGGGACTCGGTTCGTGCAGTGTGTAGGAAGTTTTCCCACACTGTCTCTGATGCGTGATCTCTCTGACCAGGTCTAAACATTGATGACCTGAAGCAACGCACACTGAAGGTTTTTGGGCCAGGATCAGAGTATGACACGCCCGTCAATGATCCTTACAGAGAGAGGGGAGGTAAGAGACATCTTGGAGATATCCCTGAGGGCCGTTACCTTTTTGACAAAATATTCAATTTGGACGTCTGCAGGGCCAAGACCTCAGCTGCCCATCGACGGGCCGTGGAGACATGCAAGTTTAAAGAGCTTCCTGAAGAATGTGGATGCAGGCAAAGAGGAGACGGGTAAAGCTTCTGAACTTATTCACAGTGTGACGTTACGAAGAGAAACATCTCTAACCTAAACCTGTGCTGGTTTCCTTCAGGCTGCGACAACGACTGTCAGATTGATGGAATAGCCAAACTGGCTCCTATAGTGGCTTTTTATGCAGGACAGCCTGACATGCTGGAGAAGGTGGAACAGGCCATCCGTGTCACCCAGAACAATGATGAATGTGTGGTGGAGACTCTGGCAGCAGCGAGGTCAGGACATCTTCCAGGCACACCAGTTTCACTTATTTACACATCTTGGATTAGAAATGGCTAATTAAAGGTTATTGATAACAACTTTCTTTTAACCTGGAAAGCACAATAGACCATTAGAGTTGTAATTAAATTTTGACATAAGAAGTATTTGGAGCAGAGAGTATACAAATAAGGAAGAGAACACATTTCACATTTTAATAAACTGATCAGCCACACTGACTTCTTTTCCCAGGTTTCTGGAACATTTCATCCTGAATGGTCCCGATCCAAAAGCCTTGGACGTGGTGCTCAATCAGCTGAATGACCCGAACAGAAAGCAGCCTCAGGATTTAGACAAAGCAGTCATCGGTACGTGAGGCCAGCAGCATCTTTCCTTCCCTGTGTTAAAGTCATGAAACTGACTCACGTGATCAAAGAGCTTATTTGACCTTATGCTCTGAAAGTTCAGTTCCAATGTGACATGTCTGTGAAGGTTTTCAAGGTGACATAACGAGATATGTGGAGAGTTATGGTTAGTAATTTTGTTAATCTCTCATCTTATATGTGACTCACTACTTCACCCTCTCTGCTTGATTTCAGGGCACATTCACCAGGTGAAGGAGAATTTATCCAAAACTCCGCAAGAGCTGATCCCCTCTGTCTTCACAAATGCATGAGGTATCTTTGATAAGCTCCCTCAACCTCTGCCATCAGTCAAGTGCAGTCCTTAACGGTAACTTGTGGTAAACGAGCAATACGTGTAATTTGGTTACTGTGGTGAGGCAATCACGCCTCGCCGGCATAAACCAATGAACTGGGCTGGCAGCAGGGAAGCTGCAGCCAAGGTGTGTTGTGACGGCAACCGTGCAATAAAAGTGGTTAAAAACGCTGAAAAGCATAAGCGCAGGTCTATCGTGGGTCGTTTACAGATACCTGTGAGATAAACCAGGAGAAACGCCTTCATGCCATTCACATCGGCCTCTGATGTTTCAGGTTTGCCGGGTGCGTTCCAAGCCGCGCTGCACGGAGTCCTGACAGCCAGTCACTATGAGACGGCTGTCAGAGACACCATGAGCTGCGGGGGATGCACCTGCAGCAGAGGATCCTTCATAGGAGCCTGTCTTGGGGCTCAGGTGGGGCTGTCTGCTAATCTAATATATTCACTTGCACATATTTTAAGTTTGATATATGAAATGTTCTGCTCTCATTTTTCTAGTTCGGACTGAAGGGAATCCCGGAGTCCTGGAAGTCCAAGACCCTGCAATACGATTATGTATTGGAGCATGCCAAGAAGATAACCAAACACCTGTCAGCGTAATGCCTTTTACGTTTTAAGAAGGCTGAGAGAGAACGCTGCGACAAACTGTCGAGCTTTGACAGAACAGCGAATGATGGCTCCTGTTTAAACGTCTGGACGGCAGGACTCAGATGTTTTTGTTTCTGTTAAAGTAAAACATGTTGGTTCACGTGTTCTCCGACGAGATATGGCAAAGATCATTGTTATGATAAAAATGAATTACTATTTGAACTACTATTTTTGGGCTATATATGTATGTCATTTAAGCATTATTCATATTGACAATGTGATTTGTGGTCCAACACAAAATATAGGAGTTTAGAGAAAAAGAGGCCATGCACCAGTTAATGTAAGTGATTGTGTTTTTCCAATATCCAATGCTGCATTTATGTAAAGCCACAAGTTTTATGAAGAACCCATAAACTACAGGAAGCACATGAGATGTAAAGGCCATCAGTAAACAGAAAAATAATATCTGCCTTTATTCATTTTTCAGTGTACTTTTATAACTCACACACATCTTTTCTTTTAGTAATGAATGAGAAAATTTTGAATGAAAATTTCCTTTGAAAGTGGAAATAAACTGCTGTACTTGCCCTTCCAGTGCCAGTATCATAAAGTTAATAAAACATTAACAGGAGCTGGTTATATAAGTATACTGAGATTCATGTTCCATATGGAGGTTGCATTAGTTTCAGCAGCTCGAGAGTGGTTTTCATTTACAACAGATGAGTATTTTGTAATCTCTTAAAATCTACAACCCCAGTACCAAAATAGTTAATAAAACAAACAAAAAATACAATTTCATGATAAAAATCATGAGCTTTCAGGCTCTGGGCTGGAGGACTCAAAGTCTGGGGCATTAACCACAGGACCACTTTCCTCAGCTTCCTCTCTTGGAGGGCTCCTGGATCCCTCAGGTTCTGGGATGATGGGTATTGTCTCCTGTTGCTGCACAGTCGCCATTATAAAAAATAAGTGTTTTTACACTCACATTCACACCTGGCAAATTTAGAATCACTGATTAATGCAAGAAGAATCGGTGAATTCTTAGTTTATGCAAATAAAATAAATTGAAAATTATGTTTTAATACTTTGTTTTATTGTACCCTTGAGTATGGAGTACTGATTACTTCAAGGAAGAGTAATTCAAAGAACAAAATACCACTAACACTGTGAAAAAATTTTTTTAAATGACTTTACTTGGTCGACTATTACAGTGACAGGGACAGTTTGCTTTTTATTATAAATGTCTTCATTTTTATTTCAAAAAATTAAATTGTTCATTGTAATTTTTCTAGGCCAATTTTTCTATGATGCCAGTTCACAAAAAAAAGTCGCCTGAAGGCGCGTTATACTGTAAGGTGAAAACCCTCCAGTATGGTGGACAAAATCCCAACAATCAAGTGACCCCCTATGAGCAAGCATTTTGCAACAGTGGGAAGGAAAAACTCCCTTTTAACAGGAAGGAACCTCCAGCGGAACCAGGCTCAGGGAGGGGCGGCCATCTGCTTCGACCGGTTGGGTCACAGCAGTATTTACTCACCATGTGTAATTCTTACTTACCTCTTGTAATACTTACCTTCATTCTTACCGCCATTTTGTTAGTTTCTCCTAACTTTTGTGTCTCTCCCATTGTCCTCTTCATCGTCATCCTGTTTTCTCTTCTGTCCTGTATCAGCAGATGTGGAGGGTGATAGTGCCGTGTCTTCATTTTGATCATCCTCATTTTCAGAGGTGGTGTCAGACAGTTCGTTGCCTGAATCAAAGTACCCGAATTGCTTCCTCTTCTACGGACTGTCATCAATATCATTTTCCTCCCTTTGGCGCTTCCTGGAGTTTTCAGGCTTTGGGCTTGAGGACTCACAGTCTGGGGCATTCACCACAGGACCACTTTAATCTGGGATGATGGATATGAACTCTGGGCCATCGTCATGAGATTCACTTTCATCGTCATCAGTTTCACTGTCAGAATCAGTGTCACTTTCCCAGAGCAACCACATTTCATCAGCTTTCTGGGGCAGATTAATGTTCACGTTGACTGCTCGTAGAGGAAGACCTTGGTGGTCCCAGGGATCTTCTGCTAAACCGGCCTGGTTGTTTTCTATACCAGCTGCTGGAACAGGTGGTGCTTCATTGTTCCATGCAGCTTCTGCTCCCACTGCTGGAATAATACCAGTTTGTTCAAAGAGGTGCATTTGTTCCTCTGCCTCAATGTTCCCAAGCCGTAAAATATAATAAAACCAATCATACGCACGTTCCACGTCATGTTCACCAAACCGACCATCCATTATTCTATCCTGTACTGCTCTCAACGAGGGACGCAGTACATCATTCTGTTCACTGCGCTCCACCAAATGAATCAGAGGGATAAATTTTCGCAGATCGATAGACCTGTTAATCCGACTGTCTCCGCGATCCATTTTAAATATACTTAAATTCATTGTTGAAAATGATTTTCTTCTGTACATGTTAACACCCGAAGTGACTGTAGACGAATCTCTAATCTGAGCTTCTATTTAAGGGTTCTGCTGGTTTAATTTATGACGTCGGATTCAAATATGACGTCAGTGTTTTGGAACGTGGACTTCAAAGCACTGACGTCGTTTGAATTCGACGTCAGGCCGGGATCATCAGGCCGGGGTCTTTCTGTGTGGAGTTTGCATGCTCTCCCCGTGTTTGCGTGGGTTCTCTCCGGGTACTCCGGCTTCCTCCCACAGTCCAAAAACATGCAATTTGTGGGGATAGGTTAATTGAAAACTCTAAATTGCCCATAGGTGTGAATGCGGGAGTGACTGTGAGTGTGAATGGTTGTCTGTCTCTGTGTGTTAGCCCTGCGACAGACTGGCGACCTGTTCAGGGTGTACCCCGCCTCTCGCCCCAAGACAGCCGGGATAGGCTCCAGCGCCCCCCGCGACCCTGAAAAGCATAAGTGGCTGTGAATGGATGGATGGATGGATGGATGGCCTAAATAATATTTATTATTTATTTAGTTTCAAAGGAAAACCAAACGAACACAAAATACACATTTCATACAAAGGAGATTTTTTTGGCAAATACCGGAGGAAATCACAGTTTGGCAGACGGTCTGACAAACTGGTGTTTGCTAACAAGCTAAAGAATTTCAACAATGGGCATAAGAAGCTTTTTCAAAGGAAAAGTGGGAGAGACGCAGGTGAGAAGAGACAGAGGAACTGATCCTGTAGCTGCACAGTCGCCATCGCTTGTTTTACGCTGTGTGTGTTTGAGTATTTATATACATTTTCTAATAGAAAGTGACAACAGACTTCAAAGTAAATGTGTCACGATCCTGGGCCACATGACCCCGCGGTTTCAGTTTCTTGTGTTTTTGTCATGTTGTATTATAAGCCTTCTTTGTTATTTCTAGGGAGTATTGTGTAAGTGCCAGCGTTGTTCTGTTTAGTTTTGGTTATTACATTTCCCCTTGTGTCTATGCCTTCTGTGTCTTCCTTGGTGTGTCAGTGTTTATATTGTGGTGTCAGTTTGTGTGCCTGGTTTCCCCTCCTTGTTTTATTCCATCATGTTTCCCCAGACCGTCATGTCCGCTCTCTCTCTCTCCCTCTCGTCTGTCAGCGTCTCGTGCTGTGTGTTTCCTTGTGTGCCTCTCCGTATGTTTAGTTTTGTGTCCTTTCCCTGCCAGCACACGGCCGCTCCATGACAGAAGATCGCGACCACTACATGGACCCAACGCACTTCCAGCTGCAGGAGCGTCAGGAGGCTGCCTTCGCCCAGCTGGAGGAAGAGCTCCGCTGGAAGCCGTGGCGCACTCCTGACTATGGGCGCATTTTCAGCGGGACTCAATTTATAAATATATAAACTCACCCCAGAGACAGCGAGGAGGTATGGTTGCTGACCTTGTTGATTGCAGAGATATTCTTCCAGACTGCAGCATGACTGGGGTTGACATAAGGAAACTGAAAATTATTCATAGAAATGATGTGCAACTACAGAAAAAAACTAAACTAAGTTGCTCAAAGATTTTCATATTATTGAAATTTCATTATATAGTTACCTTGTGAAAGACTACAAGTATCTGGCTTGCATCACTTGCGCTGATTTTTGGAGACCTTTGTCCTGGTGGTGGAAGGAGATGTAACAACAACAACAACAGCGATGCCATCTCTCGTTCAAAGGCTGAAGACAAAAAGACACCAAATTAATACCATTTCATCAAATGTACTGATCTGTTTTACAATGAAAAGAGGGGAAAGTTAAGAGACTTATGAGTCTAGTTATCACAAAGTAGATCAATTTTTAGAGATACTCAAGAAGAAAAAAAGATAGGATTATTAGTTCAGGATCATCATACAAACAGCAAACAATGTCTTTTTGACTTTATATTTCATTCTAAGATCAAAACTAGAAAACAAGGACAAAGATTTAATGTGTCCTCACTGTATGCACGTTAATTTAAAAAAAAACACTGAAAAATTTCATATTTGCCCCTGAATGCAGCTTTAACCTTTAATACACAAAAAATACAACTCACTCGTATAATCATCTTAATGATTTTCTGGATGACCTTTTGCTGACTGCATCAAGCGAAATGAAGTGAGCTTCTTAAACTGTAATTTTCTTCACACACACACGCTCACGCGGGGATTGTTTGCCACTTTGCGTGCTAGCGCGAAGAAAATAGAATTGTCCTGCCGCAGCTGCCGTATCTGTGTCTGACGAAAGCGTTTGGTACCTGGGAGTCAAACATGGCTAGTAAGGGGGGGAAACAGAGTCGGTCGGCGTCTGGCCTTCCAGGTAGAAAATGTGCAGGAGACCAGGAGGATGAGGAGCAGCCGCTGCAGGCGGTTTTAGTCGCTGACAGCTTCAACCGGAGGTTTTTCCCAGTGACCAAAGACCAGCCGCGGGTAGGCAGCGAGCTAAGCTAACCAGAATGCTAATGGAGGCTAGCTTGTGTCCATGCTGTAAACAGTGACGGAGCATCACTCACACGGATGATGAAAGCATTTAATCAAACAGCATTTGAACTCATGCTTGTTGCTGTGTGTACAGTAGTTGATAAAATGAGAGAATCATGCGAGTCTCGGGATTGGTCAGCTCCAGTTAACTCACTTTTTCATTGATGACAGGCGCTGCTGCCGCTGGGTAACGTTGCCATGATCGACTACACCTTGGAGTTCCTCACTTCTACTGGAGTGCAGGAAACATTTGTCTTCTGCTGCTGGATGGCCAGTAAAATCAAGGCGCACTTGCAGTGAGTTTCCCTACTACTGTGTGTGTGAGCTTTTGTTTGCTGAGGCTTTTTGTATGAAACATTTGAAGATTGTGTTTGACAGGAAATCAAAGTGGTGTCGACCCAGCTCTCCAAACACAGTCCACATCATTACCTCGGACCTGTACCGCTCCCTTGGTGATGTGCTACGGGATGTTGATGCAAAGTCCCTGGTGCGCTCAGACTTTGTTTTGATTTACGGAGATGTGGTATCCAATATTGATATCAGTCAGGCTCTGCAGGAGCACAGGTAAAAGCCCACCGGCCAGCCTTTTTTTGCACAAGAAATGGTGGTGATGTGTTTCCACAACGCTGTGTTTTTGTGCACTTTAGGCATCGTCGAAAGATGGACAAGAACATATCAGTGATGACCATGATCTTTAAGGAATCGTCGCCGGGTCACAGGTCTCGCTGTGAGGAAGACGATGTCATTGTGGCCGTGGACAGCAAGAGGCAGCAGATTTTACACTATCAGAAGACACAAGGGCTCAAGAAACTACAGTTTCCAATGGTAACCGGTTGTATCTTTGGCAGTCTCTTATATCTTTGATGCATTTTGGGGTTCAATTGACTTTTTGAGCTTTCTTGTTACTTGTAGAATATTTTCCACAGTGGAAGCGATGAATTTGAAATCAGACATGACCTCCTGGACAGCCACATCAGTATCTGCTCCCCACAGGTCAGTTTCAGTCCACACAGATGAAAATATTTAACCGTCATTGTTGGCTGCAGTAACATTTTTGTTTTTGGTCTAATTTCTTTCAGGTTGCTGAACTTTTCACTGACAATTTTGACTACCAAACTAGAGATGACTTTGTTAGAGGGATTTTGGTCAATGAAGAGGTACTATGGGACAAAGCATTATTATGTTGAAATTTGAATTATGCCACAAATAACATTCAGAGCATTTCTGATCCATGTTCATTTTCTTTGTTTAGATTCTGGGCAACCAGATCCACATGCATGTCACAAAGGACGGTTACGGTGTCCGAGTGTCGAACCTTCTAATGTATGACTCCGTGTCGTCTGACCTTGTCCGGCGGTGGGTCTATCCCCTCACCCCTGAGGCCAACTTCACAGACCAGGAGGGACATAGCTGCACGTACTCCCGCCACAATGTCTACAGGGCGTCTGGTGTCAGCCTGGGCCATGGCAGCCAGATGGAGGAGAACGTTCTTATCGGCTGCGATACCAGCATCGGCTCCAATTGTTACATCTCAAACAGTGTCATTGGTGACAACTGCAAAATAGGTGAGCTCTCTGGCCAGGGCCACTCAAACTTAGCTACACTTTTATAACTTACTATTTGAAGCACTAACTTTTTTCTTTATTGTTTCACTGCAACAGGTGACAATGTAGTCCTGGACCATGCTTACATCTGGAATTGTGTTATAATTGCCAGCAATGTAGAGATCATCCAGTCTGTGCTCTGCGACAAGGCTGAGGTCAAAGAGGGCGTGACTCTTAATAAACAGTGTGTTCTAGCATACAATGTAAGCTCCACATCATCTTTTATATCCGATTGCAAAACAAATTCTGTCTGGTGGCAAATTGATGTTGCATTTTAAAGGCGTTACAGCAATTTTGCGTATCAGTCACTGACAGATATTGTGTTTCGGCATCAAGACTGGTAAATGTTCTGTTTTTCTTGACAATGATTTTTGCTCCTTTTTAGAGAAAACATCTGCAGATTTGACAAAAACTTTGAAAAGCTCTAAAATGACTTGTTGTTGCAGAAATAAAACCACAGCCGATTTCTGGTTCTCAACTGGGTTTTGTGTAGTAGCTGTGACACTCTGGAGTCTAGTAGAGATGCCACAAAATCTGGGCAAGAAATAATTTGACATATATCCGCTGTAATGCCACACCATGTCAGATATTGAGCAATTCTGATAGAAGAATTTTGTTTTTAGTTTCTGTGCAAAGCTCAGCTAACCAGTTGGTTGCCTGTGTCCTTCATATTTAGTCTTCTGTCTTCTTTTGTATGTCCAAAAGTACCTTTGATTTACACTAAAGGAGAATGATTTTACTAGTCTTAGTCAAACTGTAAACAGGGTCTCAGATTTGTCTTATATAGTCTGCTGGCCGTTGCTGCTTTGCATCCGCTAGCATGTTCAAAAAAAGCTGTGGTCATTTAAATTTTCATTAAAATGTACAAGTTCACTTGTGAGCTGAGGTGAATGGTGGTGGAGCTACAAAGAGCTTCAGTTACTTCAACTCATGCAGTAACACAGATTAGAGCCGACACCTTTTTGCCATTCGTCAGTGAAATGGGGCATTTATGAACCTTCCTGCTGCAAAAGATGAGTAATTACCCACAGTAGTGGCACGAGTATAATGCTATTTGTACACGTGTTTAATTCGATGCAAGAGATCAAGGACATGCGTTCAGTGACTGTCATTAGATATGAAGTCAGGGTTGCAGTATCTGCATATTTGAATGTGTCTATGAACTGTTTTACAGGTGATAATTGGGCCAAACATCTCTCTACCAGAAGGCAACGTGGTGTCTATGCACCATCCGGAGGAGGAGGAGGAGGAAGATGACGATGAATTCCTCAGTGATGACGCTGAGGTTGGCCAAAGATCGGACAAAACCAAACAGAAAGGTGTGTTTTAATTCTGTATTAGATCAGTTTATATGTTATCAAGCTGCTCGATGTGAATGTTCTCCGGTCTTCCAGTTTTCAATCCTGCAGAAGTTGGAGCAGAAGGAAAAGGCTACATCTGGAAGACCAGCTGTCTGGATGACACGGAGGAAGAGGAGCTGTCGCAGTGTCTCTGGGGTAGAGTAGCAGTTCGTCATCATGGAACTAGCATTTCCCATGATGCTTTAGCTGAAGTCCCAGCATGCTTGTTTTTGTGTGTTCCCCAGGCTTGGTGTTGAACCCAGACCCTGAGAGTGACAGTGAAGACAGCGAGACTGATGGGCCCGATGACCCGGTGATTCCTTCCCCTGAGATGGACGATGTCAAAGGTGAGAGGGTGTGTCTCATTTAGCTAGCCTGCATGTGGAACAATAATACTGCCCCCTACTGGCCCAAAAATTACAACACAAACTGCAAAAATTTAGTCTTCCACATGGAGGTGGTCGGGACCCTGCAGAGAGGTTTGGAGGAGAACATCAGCTGTGACAACCTGGTACTTGAGATCAACTCTCTAAAGTAAGGGGGAACTGACTCACACTTGTGTTGCTCTTATTTCCAGGGATTGTTGCTTAGTTTGACATTTCTCACTCCCCCTTTTCCAGGTATGCCTACAATATCAGTCTGAAGGAGGTGATGCAGATTTTAACCCGTGTGGTACTGGAGTACCCTTTCCAGCAGCAGGGCCCACATCTCACCCCTTCACAATACGTTGCTCTGCTTCTGCCGGTGAATAAGCTAACAATAAGTCTGTTACTTTAAATATGACAAAACAGAAGCTCATAAAAAAATCTCTTAATTATTTTTGCTTCTTTTTTGTTTGTGCTGCTGTCAGCTATTGAAGAAATGGGCGCCAGTGTTTAAGAATTATGTGAAGAGAGCACAGGACCATCTAGACTGCCTGTCTGCCTTTGAGGAACACTTCCTGGAGCAGGAGAGCCACTGGGCTGCTATGGTCAAGGTCAGGAGCAATCAGCACTGAAACGTGCAAAACTGCATTGTTAAAATGAATGGTTTGAATAGTTTGCTGTGTTTTTATCCAGCCTGGATTTTAGGTAAAGGATGAATATGCTGCTTTGTTTGTAACTCAGGTCCTCATGAATATGTACGAGCTGGAAATTTTGGAGGAGGAAATGATACTGCGCTGGTTCTCTCAGGGAGCCACCAGCGACAAAAGCAGACAGCTCCGCAAAAACCAAGGAGTAAGTACTGTGTGAACTACAGTCTACAGGAGGCAGCACAGAGCAGCAACAGAGTTTAAGCGCAGTATTCAGATTATGAACAAGTGTAGTGTAAATATATACGTATATGTAAAGAAAGGAATTACAATTTTTTAAAATATTTTGTTTCCAAGAGCCTGACATTCCTGTAATATTTTAAAAGTGGTCTTGAGCAGTAATTCTCCAGGCTTTCTGAAAATCTTTCAGGTTTTTTTTTTTTTTTTGGACATTAGCTGCTTTTTCACTCACGTTTAGTCCTTCCAGTCCTTTTTCAGAGGAATCTGTTTTTTTTTTTTTTTTTTTTTTTTTTAGTAAATGTGAAA
>VURO01044244.1:27775-43111 GCA_015108175.1 Pelvicachromis taeniatus | reverse complement strand
TGAAAATTTTTAGGTTTTTTTTTTTTTTTTGGACATTAGCTGCTTTTTCACTCACGTTTAGTCCTTCCAGTCCTTTTTCAGAGGAATCTGTTTTTTTGTCTGTTAAGCCACATAACACTGACCAATGAACCAGTTTTAAATGTTAATTTTAGGCATGGTGTTCCTAGCAGCCTGTCACAAAAACATTATTTTTTGCTCGCTCTTTTGGTTGAATCTATAAAAGATCAAAAAATACTATTTGATGTTTATTGAACTGTGTTTTCATCAGCACAGTGAATGTGAAAGAGCCGTTAAGTAAAAACTTGGCATGCTCTGCAGTCTCCCTATAAAAAGTGAGGAAACTGAACAAATAGAAGATAGATGAAGGGCAGCGCACACACACACACACACAGCAGATCATTAGTATTTGAACATCATGGCCTTAAGAAATAGGATAAAATCCTGCAAAGATGTGACAGTGGACCTGAGAGAACCATCTGGCCCTTGAGTCAGTCCATCTACTGTTCACTGAAGCCTCATGAGAAACTGTCAGTGGAAGAGTGGCTGTCAAGAAGCCATTCTAAAGGAAGTGAAACAGGGAGACAAAGCTGAGGTTTGCCAAATTACACAAGAACTCCTCTGAAAATCAGTGGCAACAGATCTTACAGACTGATGAATTCAAATGTGAAACATTGTTGTCAATATGTATGGAGGTCAGGAGAACGGTACAACAGTCAGTCTTTGCAGCCTTCTCTATTACACAATGGAGGCTCACTCATTGTTTGGCGATGCATTGCTCCTGGTGGTGTTAGGGATCGTGTCAAAATGGGTACTGTTGGATTTTGATCCCTAATACATCACCATCTGAAAAGCATCTGATTGGCAACAACCTCATCTTTCAGCTTGATAATGATCCCAAACACACTACCAAACCAGTAAAAACACACCTGTGACAAGGCTGCATCCACAACTGGATACAAAAACATACAGTGAAACGCTATCATAGACTGGCTTCCCCAGAGCTCAGACCTAACATTATTGAAGCAGCGAGGGATCATCTTGATAGGGAACAGAACAAAAGGTGCAGTACGTACGTTTGAGAAAACGTAGGTTTCAGTGTCACTGCCTAAACTGCTACATATATTCTTTCCTCATTTACTCACACCTGAGCATGAGTATAGCTTTCACCGCCTCTGCAGCAGTTTAATGATTTCTAACAACCATTTATCTATTCATCTCCAACAGCTCCAGAAGTTCATCCAGTGGTTGGAAGAGGCTGAGGAGTCTTCAGAGGAGGATGGAGAGTAATGAGGATCAGTTTAAGTTATGACAAGGTCAACTCTTAACCTTCTACATCTAGTAACCATCTGGACGTGCTCTGTACAGCTGAAGTGGACATATTTTAATCACACTATGCTACGCTGTGTAAAGGCTGGTGTGAATGTCAATATCCAAATAAAGGACCTGTGGTCGGCTTGGAATAAGTGTGTCACTCAAAATCAAACTGAAACATTTCTCAAGTATGACGTTACAAAACGAAAATAATTGTAAAAAGCTTGTGTACATTTGTTTTTAATTCAGTGAAACTGATTTTGCACTTTAAAAAAACAGCAGAAGAAAATTATCCAAGAGGTAGGAGATTGTAGTACAATAAGATTTCAAGCTTTTCGGTCTCAGATTAATAACATTTGACAACAATTGAACAACATTTCATAAATTTTTCTGAGCAGATTCAGAGAATGCTTCTTATTATGCAAACATCCTTCCAGTTTGGCTACTCTATGCGAGGATGGAAAAAGGCGCATGGAAGGACACGCCTTTTTACTTTGGACCATTAGTTGTTTTAAATATACTGGAAGCCTCTTTACAGTGTAGGTGGAATGATTTCATGGTCAGGAGAGGAGAGTTTGCATCAGGAATGCAGCAACAGTGAAAGCAAAGCAAAAACTGCAATCATTACAAAAAAGAGCTATGTATAGTGTGTGTTAACAACACAAGAGTACAATTAAACTTATTTTAATCTCAACTAATTAGAAAAATACAATTTCATGATAAAAATAAAATGTTCATTTTGATTAAGATAACAATGTTATATGAAAAGTGACGGGAAAAAAAATAAATCACAGTAGCGCACAGGTTTCAGCCTTCCTGTAACAAACCAAACCAGTCATTAACTCCTCTTTAATCACGTTTATATAATTAACTTGGAGAAAACTTACTAAAATTTTCATTTAGCAGCTCTTTGAAGAATTCGGTTAACTATGGTGGCTGAGAGGGACAAAATACTTCTAAAACCAATGCATTTTACTTGGCTTCTTTTTATGTTGTACTGTCGTTACATTTAGTTTTGTTTATGTGTATTCAGAAAAGTTTAATTTACACCAATGTTTCTCTAACTTTTCACCCCATAGTCATGGTAGGAAATCCCTAAGCTTGCCTTGGAACACGACAGGAAGCTGAGAAACTGAGATTTTGTTAAAGAATCTCTGAAAGAACACCAAATGCATTCAAAAGGCTGTGACACAACTTTAGCAACCAGTAAAACCTGCACCAACCTCTTCGTCTTCTGCCCTAATTTGATCGGTTGTCTCGTTTATCCATCAAGCCACGAATGACACAGGCTAAAACTGCAGTTCCAGTTATCCCAGTAAGAGCAGACAGCGACTTCCACATGGTGGCTGAAGACCTGTGGCTGTCCAAGAAGGTCTTGTGGTCAGTGGGCACCAGGATGTATTTGCGGCCGTCCCTCGGGGCCTGTAGCCTCATCACCTGGCCTCGCTCCAGCACTACCTCACCAAACCCCGTCATGGTGGTCCCCACACGCAGCATTTCCTCTGTCTCCTCCTTCGACACTGGTTTCTCCCTGGCCACGGTTTGTAGCAATGAGTTCACAAGGTCCTCCTCAGCATGCCTCATTTTGAAATAAACTCTTTCCAGGAAGCAGCCAGAGGCATCCAAGGGGTTGTGCACCCTCACACTTGCATCAGAGATGTAGGCGCCTGGGCTGATCAGACTGAAGGGCACAATGTTGTTGGTCTCTTTTTTGTACCCTGTCCGGGAGTTCCTGTAAGAGAATGTATTCTCAATAGAGCAGTAGATTGATGAACGGACATTTGTGGTGTATAATTTAGTGGCAGTCACCATTTCTCAGCACCAGAGTCCCAGTATTTCCAATGCTCCACTGCAACAATCTTCTGAATCACACCGTAGCATCGTGGTATAAACTGGCTGGTCAGAGGCTCCCCATCTGCCTGGACCTGACCTTAAACCAGATATGAAGGAAATCATAAGTCTTCTTAAAACTACGTCTCCAGGACTGAGCTCATTCAGTGTGTTGATGTTTCTACCTTCAACAGCAACATACTGGAGCCGCCTGTGGGGAGAAGCATTCAGCACCCTGAGCAAATCTTCATCTGATCTGAAAACAGGGATTTCCTAAAAACGGAGAAGATCGGATTAAACCATAAAGATCAGACTGTATGTAAGGTTTACAGCAGAGATGTCACTTGCCTTTAGCACTTTCAACTCTTTCTTCTTCTCTTTGTACAGGTGATAAAACAGGCCGGAGAAGCCAAAGCTGGACCCGATACCAATCAGAACCAAAGGGTTCAAGGGAAGGTCGCTCATATCTGTACCTGTGAGGAGAAACCACGCACAGCTCAGTGGAAAGGAAACAGATTCAAGTGAACCAGTGACGAGCAGTGTCACTGTTGCACCTGCCAACGACATCCTTAACGAAACGGGTCCGGTGTTGTGCCAAGGTTGGTGTCCCCGACAGAATTTGTTTCCCCTGTGTCGTGGAAGTCGTGAACCGTTTTAGTGACAACGTGAAAAATGAGTGTCGTTACATGACCGTTCAGTTTGAGTCACAACAGAAAATGATTCATTTATTGTTCTCACGTGTTATCGGACGGGATTATTTCAATAAACTAAGGACATTTTGACTTATAATTATTTGTATCCTTCTGTAACTGTACAGAACTGTACTGAGCAAAACGTTTCAGGAGCAATAAGTCATTATAAGAAGTGTTTGTGAACTAAAAATGAAGAATGTGGGATACTGTCTGTCCGTGATTTGGACAGGGGGAACAAATTGTGGCAGGATCAGCCCGATATTATATCCCACTCTAACTTTACGGTATAAAGAGCTAACATCTCCAAAATTTCAGGAATAGTTAATCATTATTAGAAGTGTTTGTGTACTAAAAAACAGGAATATGGGATACTGTTTGTCCGTCATTTGGACAGCCCAGCGCGTGCTCCCGACGCAGGGGAAACCTACTGTCTCTCTCTTATGACGTCTCTGCCTTCGCCGTGTGCCTATAAATATCGTCTAATGCTGCGCTGTCATTACATAAAATTGCGGAGAACTAACACAAAGCTTACCTGTTAAAACTACCAAGTAAAGGAGCCACACTTGCCTACCATAGGAACAGAAAACAAAAGCTGTCAGTTTCTTCGCCTACACTTCCGTCTTTACCGGGTTACGTCATGTTTAATTAACCAATAGAATGTGAGCAGATTCTTTTTGCAATCACGTCGTTTGGCCACTTCGTGGCAGCACGGCATGTGTGGTTAGTTTATCAGGCTGAAAAAAACACAAACAAAACCAAAGAAACAAAACGTGAAATATATAAAGATCAAAGGTTTGGTATGCCAATCAGGTAAATTTCATTTTTATTATTATTATTATTATTATTATTATTAATATTATTATTACATCATATTCTGTAAAAAAACCTTCGTGAAAAATGGACATGTAATCATATTAGTTAAAGTCAGCATTATTCTTCCTGGGGTCCAAAAAACCTCGCGGTGTTATAGCTGTACAAAGATGCATGTCACAGCTTCACCTGTGACTGAAAGGTTTATGGTTTTTGTTTACTTGTTACTTATGTACTTTCTGAGCATTTTTACTGTATGGCTTATATTTTGTTCTACTGCATTATTATTGAAAGCTTTGATAAAAAGAAAATCAGATGTACATGTCATTAAAACTACACTTTGCTAGGTACAGTTGTACAAGTGCTCATTAACATCAGTCAATCACATGGCAGCAACCCAATGGATTTAGGTGTGCAAACATGGTTAAGATCACCTGCTAAAGTTGAAAACAAGCATCACTTTAACCCCTGACAGCACACATTTTTTGTTTAGAGGCAAAGTTACCCTCTAAAATGTAAGCAACAGATATATATATATATATATATATATATATATATATATATATATATACTTTTCCGTATTTATCTTCCGATTCAAGCTGTGTATTTTGAAAAGCAGAGTTAAAGTTTGTCTTCCTGTCTACTAATATTATTTTATCATTGTGTTAATATAGCACAAGGTTCAGTTAGCTTTGCACAAAAATAGAAACTTTCTCCAAAGAGCTACTTTTTACTTTCTTACTTTGAGTACATTTCAGAGCCGGTACTTTTTTACTTTTACTTGAATAAAGATTATGAATCAATACTTCAACTTTTACTGGAGTATTTTTTAACAGTAGTATTTGTGCTTCAACTTAAGTACATAATGTCTGTACTTTTACCAGGTATGCGGTATGAAGAAAAGTCACCAGATCTCAATCCAGTCGAGCATCTTTGTGATGTAATGGAACAGGAGATTCACATTATACACAGCTGATAAATCTGCAGAAATTGTGTGAATATAGACTAAATGTGTAACGAGGGAAAAGGAGAAAAGAGAGGGAAGTCCTTTTCCATCAGGTGGAGAGCAGTTTAAAAAAAAATCAAAGGTCGGTGGTAGCCAGTGAGTCAAGAGTAGCAAACAACATCATTTATTTACAATAAGACAATCCCAGGGGATTTTAAAAGCTAAAAACTAAACCCAGACTACAAGTCCCACTTATATATCACATGCACAGGTGCAGGTGCAGCGGTCTTGAAATAGATGCCCCAGCCCCAACCATCACAGAAATCACTCTTTTCACCAGTTGTATCTTGCTGGGAAAGGCCTTACTGGGTCCAACTCCTTTGCCATACAGAATACAAGCACAGAATAAAACATTTAAACGACATTTTAAACTTCTACTTCTTCTCATGGAGAGTCGGGCAGAGAGAAGTTTCCGGGAGCACCACTCGTGCACTGGGCTACCACAGACACTCGGGAGCAAAGGAGGAGCACAATTGGGAACTGCATTATTTGTGAACTGTTGGAATACATTTTGGAGCACTGTAAGTAAATGCACTGTCTTTTCACCTCAGTCTAAAAACCACAACTGGGTCCTCTTTCCCTCTCACTTCCGCGACAATTCCGATAAGGGAATAAAAGCCGGTCTCCAATAACTGCCGGTCTCTTTTAAACGCCGGACCGACCGGATAATTTTTTGAATAAATGCACGGGCTACAATTGGAAGATATACGGTATATAGTGACATTAGCTGTGTCCCAATCCCTCGTGGGCCACATGTGTAGGCCGATTACGTCACAGTGACACGACGTAGGCTGTCCCAATTTGTAGACTCCTACAAATGCGGTCTACATTTCCCCGAATTTGTAGGATGGGTCTGGTGTATCCTATGTGGCCTAACATATCCCAGAATTCATAGCGCGGCCTTGCCAATTCCAGTTTCCACCACTGGCGGCAGCAACGGAGACGGTATAACCGAGGAGGTGGAAGCGGTAAGGGCGGGGAGAAGCGGTAAGGGCGGGAACAGCTGGTGATGCAAATCTGAAGGCTAGACCGTCCCATTTCTCAAACCTTGCACTTACATCTTTGTTCCATCCATGCAACTTCAATCCATCCATCCATCCATCCATCCATCCATCCATCCATCCATCCATCCATCCATCCATCCATCCATCCATCCCACTAATTTTACTGGATTTTTATCGGTTACATTTCATGTAAAAGCCCTGCTGTGTTTTTGTTTTTTCATTCCTTGTTCTCTGAGAAGACAGCTTGTCCTTCACACAACTTCAAATGTTTACTACTGCTTGTTTATGTGATGTTGTACTGATTACTGCTGCCAATCTCAATGATGCAGTCATGCCTGGTGATTTACAGACATGAGCCATGATGCATTTGCGGAGGCTAAAACATTATACCTCTTCTCATTACTGGTTGCATATATATAAACTTGGCAGAAAAATGAATAAAGTTTGTGTTTGGTCAATATGTCTGTGTAAGTTCTCAGTCATCCAGATCGTGGTTATATAAGGAGCTTGGAAAGAAAAGTAACTCAACTTTTTTTCAAGTTTCTTGGAGATGTTTGTCATCTCATCTCAGAAGCTTTTTTAGTCTAGGACCAAATGGTGGAAAGTCCCAGATTTTAAACAGTAGTGGAAGTTGTCCCTTAACGTGGTTGTTGACCCACTATTGATCACGTGCCTCATCACATGATCCAAGGTGTGAAAAAGAGTGGGTTATTATCACTAGAGGTTTCAGAGGCTTCGGGTGAAACCATTGTGAGACCTTGCCTCACCCTATCACGTGGACCCATTGAGACTGACACAAGATATGAGTGGGCATTAAGGCGCCTGGAAAGGGATCTCAAAACTGGATTGTAGGTGGCCGAGAGTTGATCATAAGCCACTCCCTCTGTTCAAGTGAACATAGATGGCTTCTTTTACTCCTCTTTTTGTGTTTGTATTGGATTAGGATCGGGTAGGAACAGCACGCCCAAGATGATCCAACCACTGTTCAGCGAGGTTAAGGACATCCTCTCCACTCCAAAATTCTGGATGTAGTCTCTGATAAACCCCGGTCTTTGGGGGCAAGCTTTTTTGAAGGATAGAGTTCAGACACAGACTGTGCAGATAAGGGATTACCACTGGTTGCAGAATCTCATCTCGATAATTCTCTGGGTTTAGATTGCCTTCAATGATGACAAGACTTGTTTGTGACAAGCCTAAACTCTATCAGTGCATTCATCAAAAAGCATTCTCCACGTTTTCGCCACACTTTGACCCTACAGTCCTGCCACCATAGGCAGAATCTGCATTCATCACTAACCCTAATGTCCTTCCACATGTTCAGGTTCCGGTGCACATGTTGTCGACACCTGATGGGCCTGATGTTTATGGCTGATTCTATGAGACAGGAGACAGCCTGGGTAGAGAGCCAAACCTTGACTGCAAATCTATAGACGACTGCCTACAATTCCCAAGTGCTGACAGGGTGAGGAAACTTCTTGTGGTGTCTTTTTCTTGGGATGCCCACTTCGCATCCAGTTTCTGTCATCTCCTGTTATATGAAACTTGGCCTTCAATTTGAAGATGGCTCTAGGCCATTTCAGTCCTCAAAAACTACTGTCCTGCAGCTTTCAGATGCATCCTTGTTCCAACAAACCTGAGTCAAAGGAATGGCATCTCACCAGGCCTTTACCAAACTTGATGGTATGCTAAAGAGGTAATTCAACCATTTGATTCAGCTGTTTTGTAGTTGGGTGTAGCTAAAGGTTGCAGGACAGTAGCTCTCAAGGACTGGACTTGGAGACCCCTGCTCTAGACCCTATCCTGTGACTCAGGGTACTTTCTAGATCGGTCAAACATGGCATGCTTAGAGCAGGGTCCATTCTCACAGATGCTGCTAATTAGGCACAAGTCAGGCACCTGATTGTCAGCACCTGATTGTACCAAACCCAGAACAAAAACAGCAGAATAAGCTGTTTGGCATTAGCACAGAAAATTTATCAAGTGTTTTTATGGGCACAAACTCTGCTGCTCAACCCACAGATGCATTTTCCTTACAAATCTGCCACCATTTAAGAGGAAATAAACAGGTTTTTTTCAAATGGTATACGATTTATTGCCAAGAAGCGTTGTTACAACAAGGAATCAATCGAACAAACACAAGTTTCCTTACTTTTGTGCTAAGTTTATTAACAGTCTGTTCTGTATTTCAGGTGGGAAAAGTCACTCTTGTTCTCTCTCGATAATGTTCATTCCTAACCTGTCATTGATCTCAGATTTATCTTGTGTTTCCTGGAGAGGGTCATGTCACCTGTCTGCAGTAGATAACCCTCTGACTGGGCTTCATTCACACTGGTCAGTTGGGGCCATGCACTCCACTAATGAATTATCAGCCAAAGAGCTAGCTTCCTCTTTTCTCTGCTTTTACATAATGCTAATTACAACACTATATACTCTTTTGGTAAACAACATTTGACTGTGAATACACACTTGTTTTAAATGTGCACTCATATTTTCTCATGCCATTTGTTTATTATCTTCCTGCATTGTGTCCAGACCATTTTTCAGTAAATGAAAAGAGAACTGAAAACGTGTCTGCTTGAGACAGAAGCGTTTAGTCTGCATTCAGTTTCACACACATAGAGAGAGAGCAGTGCAGAAAAAGCTAGGGGAAAGAGAAAACGAGGAGAGGCGAGAGATGACACACAGCGGAAGAATGTCTTCATTTAAAGCTTCTTTTGTGCCTTTATTTGTGTACTTAATACTCATCCTGATTCAGGTATTGCTTCCTCTTCAGTATTCCTGTCCTTGACTGCCCACTGAAAGCAGAAAAATGGCATTCATCTTGCAGTAATTACGTCAGTTTTCACATTGTTGGAACGCCAATCAAACACATGTAGCGGCACCGCCAAAATCCCATGCAAAAACCCACTCTCGTGGCAGCAGTGGGCACAGATACCTGATCGAATTACACAGCTGGATGAAAACTGTGAACCTGAACTGCCTTGGCTCTGTGGGAATGAAGACACTTTAAAAAAAATGGAATGGTGCAATAGAGAGCATTCAATCCGGTCAAAATAAAAAGTCAGGCATAATCTCGTCTTTGGCTAATGATTAGTTGCAATTCTTATTTAAAGAGCATAAAGTGTTCCAGAATTCAGCTATCTTACTTTCATATCGCTAAATCATCTAATATTTGTTTTAAAGTTGCACACACCCTTTGGCTTTTCCTTTCACTTGAAAATGAGAACTGATAGAAGACACACTGTTTCATGGCAACCGGTGTCGTTGTTTATTTCCTGCTGTTACTATTTTTCTTACAATATTTCTGCTTAAAATAACCAAATATTAACATGCGATATCCGTTTTGTAGTAATAATAATTCCTAATCATGCAACAGCTCTGCAAAGCTGTTGTAAGTCTTGGTGATGCTTTGAGCTGCATGCTGATGTCAGTATTGCTCACAGTGCCGTTGTTAGGCCTTCAGTTGGATTTTTGATGGATGCAGCTTTGGAACGCTTAGAATTCAATAGTCAAAACAAGATTATTCCAGACTTAGTTTTGTGCCATTATTAATTGTTTAATTTATTATGTAGGCGAATATTTTCACACACAGATCAGTTCTGGCAAGAAGCTGTTCTCCGGCCAAACAGCATTACAATAAATGAGCAGTTGTCTAAAAAGCCTTCTGGTGCCTCCCTCCCAAAACTCTCTGTCTGTCTTTGAATTTAAGACTGTAGTAAAGTAAAAGGGAACAGAAGAGTCTTATCGCAGCCATGGAGACCTGGCTTCCTTAATTGTAAATATAACTACTGTATAAGACATTAAATAGAAAATGTGAACAAAAAGTATTGTGCTAAGTATTTACAATGAAGATTGTATGTCCCAAAGTGCCCATGCCCACATGACTTTGTCGTGACCTTTTAGTCCCACCTGTGCCATCCTGTTTAACAAATTCCAGATCAAATCATCAAATCATACATCAGAGGAAAATTCCCAGAATAGTGTGCTTCATCTTCTGGGGCCATACATATTTTTTACACAATTTAGTGCAAATCCAGCTTGTATGAAGATGCAGTCATGGTCAAAAGAGAGTCAATCCTCTATCATTTCAGATTTTACGTATTCACAGATCTTGACTTGTTCCAGATTCTGTCATATTACAGCCTTAATCCAAAATGGATTAAATTCATTTTCATCTTAAAATTCTACACACAAGTTTTTTAAACAACACAACTATAACATGTACATAAGTATTCATAGCTTTTGCCAAGACACTCAAACTTGAACTCAGGTGCACTGATCTGAGATCAGTTTCCACTGAGATCTGGGGAAGAGTACAGGAAAATGGCTGCTGCAATGAAGTGCTCAATGAGCACAGTGGCCTCTGTTAAAGCTAGGAACCACCAGCACTGTTCCTAGAGCTGGCCGTCGGGCCAGTCTGAGTGATTGGGGTAGAAGAACCTTAGTCAGGGAGGTGAACAAGAACTTGATGGTCATTTTGACAGAGCTCCAGCATTGCTCTGTGGAGAGAGAGAAACCTTTCAGAAGGACAACCATTTCTGCAGGACTCCACCAGTGGCCAGACAGAAGCCACTCCTCATTAAAAGGCACATAATGGCCCACCTGAGGTTGCCAAAAGGCAGCTGAGGGACTCTCAGACCACGAGAAACAAAATTCTCTGGTCTAATGAAACAAAGACCAAACTCTTTGGCCTGAATGCCAGGCCTCATGTATGGAGGAAACCAAGTACCACTCATCAACTGGCCAATACCATCCCTTCAGTGAAGCATAGTGGTGATATCATCATGCAGTGGGGATGTTATTCATCAGTGGGAAACGGGGGAATAGTCAGGGTTGAGGGAAAGGTCAATGCAGCAATGTACAGACACATCCTTGATGAGAACCTGCTCAAGAGCGCTCTGGACCTCAAACTGTGGCAAAGTTTTATCTTCCAATAGGACAACAACCCTAAACATACAGCCAAGATAACCACAGAGTGGCTTCAGGACCAATCTGATTGTCCTTAAATGGCCCATCCAGAGCCAGACTTGAACCCTAATCGTGTATCTCTGGAGAGATCTGAAAAATGGCTGTGCACTGAAGCTCCCATCTAACCTGATGGAGCTTTAGAGGGTCCACGAGGAAGAATGAGAGAAACTGCCCCAAAATAGGTGTAATTTATGTGCAGTGGGTGAATTTAGAGGTGAAAATTTATTTATTCTGTTTTGGAAAAAGGCTGTAACATGACAGAATTTGGAACAAGTGAAGTGCTGTGAATACTTTCTGGAAGCACTGCATGTAAAAACTCCGAAATACTAGAGGGTTGACTCGGTTTGGCTCCAACCAAGGTCAGTCATCACCTGTTCACCACTGCGCACTCTTTTTAGAGAGATGAGACTTTGTCCTGGCAACCATCCCAAACAAGCCACACTTTCATTCTTTTTGTAATTGTGCTGTCATGAACTTTAACATTTACCCTCCTAACTGAGCCCTAGAGAGTCTCAGATGGAGCTCTTGGGTTTTTTTGAAATTTCTCTGACCTTTGTGTGAATTTGCTGTGAGGCTCCTGGGTAGATTAGCAGCTGTCTTGTGAATACTCTGTTCACTGTAGAATCAGAGACTTTAGATTGTTTGGAAGTGGCTTTATAATCCTTCCAAGATTGATAAGCAGCAACAGTTGCTTCTCTGGGATCATTGCTAATGCCTTTCTTCCTTGGCACTGTGTTAACATACACCTGCATGCTCCCAATCAGCTAATTGCCAAAACTTCTTTCATAGAGCTGCTCACACTTGCTGATGATTAATTAATAAAGTTGATTTGATTCATAGTGCACTCATAAACAGATTTACACTGCTTTCAATTTCCATGCTGCCAATCATAATTTCAGCCTAATGACTCTGGTGTGTGTTTATAATTACCACCGCTGACTGGGTGCAATATTCAAGGTGTTAACTGACAGCTTATAAGTCAGACTTCTGTATCAGCTTTTAAATGAACCCCACAGGTTGCTTGTGAGGATTTATATTTCAGCGTTAAAGCCAGCAGTTTACATAGCAGTTATCTGCAATAAGCAATTCCCACTTTAATTTTGAGCAGTCGATGCTTTCGTGGGAGCAAACGCGGCTTCTGATTGTCATCATAATTCACCCTGACATCACATTTAGGTTTTGCACAAGATGCTTTTGGATTTCTTGATAGCACAAACCTGTACGATATCTCTTATTTTACGGTGAGCCAACAAAAGAAACACAGAGACTTGGAGCTTATGTCAAAAGGTGCTTTTAATTTGTAAGACAATAGCAACAAAAGACTGCTGTCAGTATGTTTAGGAAAATGACTGCTCTAATGAAACCAGTATCACTGCGATGACTGAGGTGTTAATAATTCATCACATTTCTGACAAATGAGCTATCTGAAAAGCTCTCTGTTTAACAACATGGCTCCACACAGCTGCTGACGTAACCCAAACCCAATAAACAACAAAGGCTTAAAATCAAAAACGCCTTCTATCGTCCCTAAAAGTCCACAGGCCCTACCTATGAGAACTCAAAAGCCCCAAAATGTTACTTTTCTTTCAGAGGAAGGTTATTCTGGCATGAATCAAAGCTTTCATAAGCCTATGTGAGTCACCTCTGATAGTAAAACCAGACAAGTAAAGGACAGACTAAAAAACACAGTAAAGCATGTAGTGCCACTGGAAGAGTCTGTGCATTTAAAGTAAGGCCTTGGTCGCGGTTTTGATACCAGCAGTGAGTATTCTTCATGTTTTCACTCTTCACCGTTCATTTGCAATCCTTTGAGGACATTCAATACAGCATGCTGTAATCACATTCACATACATATGAGCTCTATGCTTTGACTGTTTACTGAAGCTGTATCTTATCTTGGAACAGTGGGCCGGCTATGACCGGCTTCATTTCCAGGAACTAACAAAATTATTTTTATATGTGTAAATAAAGAGTTCATCTGAATGTCTTTGTGCTCTTCTGTTTGTTTTTTAAAGAAGACATGCATGGTGACAGTGCAGAATCTCCCCTTCCTCTCACCTCACGGGGCGGGCTTCAGGCCCCTGAATTGGATAAATAGGAGAGGATGAACGGATGGATGAATGATTCTAGCATGTCCTTAGTTGGGCTGCAGATGTGACGTCACAATGCAGTGAGTGACCCGATCTAACACTGTGTCACATTGTTGTTAGTCACCTTAATGACAATATTTTTACTATTCATTTTGATGTACACTCAGTTACTATCCTTTACTGCTTCACATTAAAAACATGTTAATGGAAGATGCTGGTTGTGGTTGGAAACCAGCTTTCAAACAAGAGAACAAAGTATGGAGGCACTGGTTTTTGATATGCAAATTTTTATCTTCATGCTGGGAATAATTAATGGTCATTAATAATTAATAAAGTTACTGCAATCATGCAACATGGGTAATTGCATGCAGCTCTCTTATTTTACTAAAGTCAAATAAAACACTTTTCCAAAAGCTACAAGCATGCAACACAATTTTTACTGCTGTTAAATTTGGTCAGCGTTGGATTACAGGCTGGTGTTATCGGTTCTTACAGATCATTTTGTGCAGCTCTGTCGCTGTGACTTGTGCACAATGTGGAAAATATATGTGAGTTTCGAAATGACTGGATTCACCTGCTACAGTAGTTCTACCAGTTCCTTGTCTTTGGCATCCCTCTGGCTGGTGATGCCCTAAAGGCAGTAAAAAATCAAAATCAAAAATCACGAAAGCAGAAGGAAAACATTCAGTGTAATGCAAGCTGCGGTATTTTACATTTCCATGGATGTAGTTTCTATGGAATCCCAACATCTGACAAATTCTTCCTGCTAAATAATGACAGCCCCCTGACTGCCCCCACTCTGTATGACGTAGTTTAAAATAGAAAAATATAAATAAAACTGAGGTACAAGTCTCTCAAAAGTCTACAGTTCTTAATTGGGATAAAGCTCTTTCTATAAAATCCCGTTTTTACGGTAGCATTGAGTGAGAATTCAGCCACAGTCTAAAAGCACATTTGTTGTTTTTCTTCATTTGAATCGACAAATACAGTAAGTTTAATCGTTTTTCTTTGTAGGCGCTACATGTCAACGCCCTCGTGTACTGACGTTCACAGGTGATCTTTCATTGGTTACTCGTTGGCTGTTCAAGGTAAATCCTGAGTGGGAGGGGGTGGGGGAGGAGGAGGAGGGGGAGGAGGAGGAGGAGGAGGAGGGAGACTTCAGGAGCGGAGCAGTTCACTCCACTCAGAGCGCAAGACCGCACAAAGTCAGCCGGTGTGCTCTTCAGTCCTGGGACGGATTATCTTTGTATTGTCACCATCTTTTTTTTTTCTTCCTAAAACTATTTTTTTAATGATTTAAATATTTCTCTGGATATGTTGGTGGAATTTTCAAATTGCATTTTCCTCCTGTTCTCCTGCGTGTTGCTGGAACCTGTGAGTACACTCCGTTTAAAAACTTTGACTTTTCTCACGACCTGATCTTGGGCTCGCTGTCAAGAGTGCCACAGCTGCTTCCCTGATTTAGCTGCGTAGACCACGTAGATCACTGCGATAAACCAGCAAACGGGCTTTGAGCTGATACGCATGCGGTCCTCCAGAGGTGTGGATGCAGGGCGCACCGCTGGGTTGTTTTTTTTTTTTTTTTTTCAAGGGTTTGTTTTTTTTTTTTTTTTAAACCTGAAATT
>VURO01044244.1:0-27755 GCA_015108175.1 Pelvicachromis taeniatus | reverse complement strand
TTGATTTTTCTTTCTTTTGAAACCTGAATTAATTTTCTTATCGAAGACATTTGGAGAAATAATAGTTCAAGTTCAGATAGTTCTTCAAGCAAAACGGCGGTCCTCCGTTATTCAGCGACATTCGTGCGTTTTTATGCGCCCTTCATTGTCCCTTTATGACCAAGGTTAAGATGCATTACCAGGCGAAACAATGAACTTGGTTTCCCTTAAGGACACCATGGTAACGGCCAGCTTTGTCTGCCTCTGCAATCTCTCTGGTCCTCACCATGCTTCTCTCCAAACTGTCTAATGTAAAGAAGCATGTATGAATCATACTGGAATTTAGATAAATCCCACCTGCACATCTGCATCTGTGCAAACTCACAGACTCTTTGGCTCTCTCGCACAGGAGCTTGATAATAACAACGATGATTAGACTGGTGAAAAGTTTCCCCCTCTCCAACTTGCTTAAGGCTGCACTGATTGGTTAATGACAACCTGTTGTCTGGTCATCACCATGGGTGAAGTGATGCTGCAGAGCCTGCAGGTGCAAGATAAATCCTAATCTAAATGAGGAAGTCATCTTCTGTATGGAGGGAACCTGGATTCCTATGGGCTTAGTTCATGGCCACAGAATACCGACTGATTAATGCACATAGAAAGGAGACTCACAGATCCAAGTAAGAGCAGTAAATCTTTGGCTCCTGCAGATGGTCTGTTTACATCCCAATGGTAAATCCTCACATTTCACAGTGAATCACTTCATAATTCCCAATACATCATGAGGAATATAATGGACTGGGTCATCTCACCTTTGCAACAGTTTGTTTGCTATGTAAAAAGGACCTCAAACTCATGCATATGCCAAAGTTACAGAGTCACTTTTTGAAGTTTATGAAAAAAAAAACTTTGCAACAATACTTGCTTTAAAGATTAACAATTCATCTGAACCCTTTCAGTGCTGCTAACACTTTTTAAATGGCCAAAGAGAAGTCAGTAAAATGCACATAAATACTCTCTTCACAGGTGTTTGCAGTGGCCACACAGATGTGCGACATGATGAATGAAATCGATCAGGAGAGGAGGATGTGTGAGGCTCAGATTGAAAACAGAACAACAGGTATGTCAGGTGCTTTGTATGTGTTTACCACAAGCTGCTTATTCTCTCTCATCTTAATTCACTAATGAAAAAAGTGAGCTCTGATTGAAGTGACACAATGAACTCCAAAGACAACAAAAGCTGTCCAAGCCTCCCGCCTGGCTTTAGATTACACCTTGCATGATTGAACACTGTTTTCCAACTAATGTCAGCCCCTCGTCACATATTCAGATTCAGTTACAGAGAAAACTGATCCTGTTCTTCATTTATATGAAATGCTATTAACAAATGCTTTTACAGAGCAATAGTGAAGCTCCCCTGATCTGTAGTTTGGTTTTTGTTTTGTTGCAGCACATTATACTCTATGAAGATAATTGTGTTTCAACAGAGCCTCTCTGAGTGACTCAAACACTGTTGGAGGGACTCTGTTTGTTTCCACACAATGCAAAAGTAATTAAACTCTCATTATGTTTTTAATTTAAATTTGCATTAGGTTTAAATGTTGCCAGATCCTCAGGGCACTCGTGCAAATGTAGCCTGGTACGGAGATTTCTCATTGTGACAAACTGTTGAGCAGGTGCGCTGTGAAAGTGCCGTGAGCCGATAGTGCGTCCTGGGAGGATACACACTGTGGAAAGACATGGAGATCTGTTGAATTCAAATAACAGCGTGTAACAAAGGACGCAGGGCTTTTTTATTAGTCATCGTGGCAGCATGTTAACTCGGGTCATCTGCTGTTATGGGCCCAGCGTGGCTCTAATGCCAGCTTGACCTAAACTCATACATTTTGGCTGCCATGGGAACGCCAGTGCTCCGCCTTTACCTTAAACAGGCTGCTGTTTCCCACTTGAGGGGATTCATGTGTGAAACATTGACCAAATGTGAGCAAAATTCTGTTTCTCTCTATCTTTGAGTTGGTAACATACTACCCTCTTCTTCTTTGTCTCTCTCTAGGTTGCAGGGGGATTTGGGACAAAATCACCTGCTGGCCCAATGCTGATGTGGGAGAGGTGGTAACCATCCCTTGCCCCAAATTTCTCTTCTTTCACTCCGAGGATGTTCCTACACGTAAGAAACAAGCTTGCAATATACGGTGCATGTAGGTGTGTGTTTTAAAGAGAGCTGGAAGAGAAAATGCATATTAGTTCATTTTACTCTTAATTTATTGTGACGTCAGCAACCACAGTTTTACAGTATTTAGTTATTTGACTGTAAAAAGTGGAAGCAGATGGTAGAATCCACACATTTGTGGTGGGAAGTCACTGACACATATTGGTAAATACATAGAGAAATTATAGGAGCACTCAAAATGCCTTCTTGCAAAGGTATCAGCATCAGCACTAAATTGAAGGGTAGTTTCTTTACACCTGCTTCACCTCTCTATCGAGCTTCATGGATGAGTAATCCTGCAGACAGACAGACGACACTGAACATGCACCTCAGTGATATCTTAAATATATGTGTGACTTAAAAATATTTACGAGCAGAGCTAAAGCTGCTGTGAGCCATCTTTTGATATAAACAACAAATCTAATCAATTTATAAAAGTAAAAATGTTGCCTGTAGCAAATGAACGCACAGATTTATCATCCATTCACTCCCCAGTGAAAGAATGTAGACACAGTCTGAGGAAATGTCCTCCAGAATTGCAAGCGACCAAACTCAAGCTCTGAGGACAGCAAATATTGGTTTTACTTTCGTCACGCAGACGGAAACAAAACTTGGTATCTGCAGAATGCAATGGTCTGCTAACATTCGCTAACTTTGTGTATAACGTAGTAATATGTCAATGATTAGGGCCACAAACCAGTCGAGCAATTTTGAATTTCGAAGTCTTATGTTTTGTATTTCTGGCTGTTGTCAGAAATACAAAACAGTTTCCTGTTCTGTCAGCTAAGAACAGGAAACCGAGCCTTAAAAAAATTGGACAACAGAAGATTGGAAAAATGTTGCCTCAGGCTAAAGAATAATTTGTCTTCATCTCATCTAGTTTACTAAATGTTCTTGTTTGTAAACTAGTAATTTAGAATCTCCAACTAAACTACCACGTTTGGGGCTGTGAGAGGAAGCCAGAAAGCATCTTTGCAGGGACGCACAGAAAGGCCCCAAGAGGCTAATGGCTTTGAACCTTTGACCTCCTTTCTATGAGAGAACAGTGGCACTCACACCACCATGGCGCTCTTGTTGTAACCAACCAACCAAAATGCTGCTCTGGAAAGCAGACGGGCTACAGCAGGAAAAGACCCGGTGCCACTTCTGTCAGCTAAGAACAGGAAACTGAGGTTTGAAAAAATTGGACAACAGAAGATTGGAAAAATGTTGCCTGGTCTGACGAAGCTTTTTGATTTTTGCTGCAGCATTCGGATGGCAGGGTCAGAGTTCGGTGCAGGCAACATGAAAGTCAACAGTTCAGGCTGGTGATGGTACAGTGCAATGGAGGACATTTTCTTGGTATACTCTGGGCCTGTGGCAAAGCTCAGATCATCTCAAACTGGTTTCTTGAACATGACAGTGAGTTCACTGTATTAAAATGGCCTACACAGTTACTACATCTCAATCCAATATTGCACCTTTGGAATGTGGGTTAACAGAAGATTCACGTCATGGATGAGCAGCTGTCGTGTCGATTTGGACCAAAATCTCTGAGGAATGTTTCCAGCATCTTCTTCAATTTGTGCCACTGAGAATTAAGGCAGCTCTGAAGGGAAAAGGGGGTCCGGCCTGATACAAGCAAGGTGCATGTAACAAAGTGGCCTGTGAATAATCACTTAGTTGCTAAGATGCCTCAAAGTCTCTCAAATTTCAGTGTAGTTTGTTTCTTCGTTCATTAAAACTGGGGCAAACACGCCATATTCAAGATAATAAAAACATTTTCAGTCTTAAACAGCCTATAAATAGTACATCACATGATTACTAAGCCTCGTAATGCCAATTTTTTTAATGTCTGTATCCCTGAGTCCGAGATTAACCTGAAATTAAATGCCTATTCATGGAAACATGAGTTAAGCACGGGATATTAAAACGAATCAGAGAGATGCTGGTGTGCTGCTCATCTCGATCCTTCCTCAACTTCCATCTTGTTGTTATTGTTCCAAATATCCCTGCTATTGAGCCTGTGCCAGAATCATCATGTTCCATATCTGAGACCAGAAATAGAAATTATGGAGTGTCCTAGTGGCTCATACTCACGATGCTATTTTGGCTCGACAATCTCTTATCTTTTCTACCACCACATCTTGAATATCATAAATAATACAATAAAATTCAAAACAGTAGCAGGAAACAAGATAACCATCTTTCCATGCAAACGCCATGCACTCATCAAAGAGCCACACTGGTTATTTGTTCTTTATTCGGTGAAAGCCTAAAAGGGAAGTAGTGCTAATGATGTGTAAGGGAAAACACTGTCCTGGGAATTTTCTGTCTGAATTGCATTATGTCTGTGCCGTAGTTCCTGGGAATATACCCCTTTGAGTTTCCTCAACATCTCCATTTGTCATTAATTACCACATAGCGTCTCCTCAGTTAATTATGTTCATTTGTAGTCGACTGGCAAAGGGGCTTTAATTTAAAATTGGAGCCTTGAGAAATGTAACAGGAACAAACAGCTATAGCTGTAAAATCACAGGTGTGGCTCTTTGTAAAGCTACGCTAATCATTAAAAAAAGAAGAAGTTTGCAACGGCTACATTGACCACACTTTGTTTAATATGTTTTGGTGGTGACAACAAAGTTGTGATCCTCACGTGGCCATTGTTGGCAGTTTACAGGCGTCATCATGGACACCCTGAATAGATGCAGCTTTGCAGAAACATACACAATGAACTGTGATGTCTGTGTATTCTGACACCTTCCTATCAGAACCAACATAAACTTTTTTGGCAATTTGAGCTTCAGTAGATCATCTGTTGAAACGGACCAGCCTTCACTCCCCACGTATATCAATAAGCCTTGGTCAGCCATGACCCTGTCACAGGTTCACCACTGTTTCTTCCTTGGGGCACTTGTGATCGAGACTAACCACCGCAGACTGGGAACACCTCACAAGAGTTGCACTTTTGGAGATATTCTGATGTTAAGTCGCCTAGCCATCATAATCTGGCCCTTGTCAAACTCCTTATCCTTGAGGACAAAATGTTCACTTGCTCCCTAATATATCCCACCTACTAACAGCAGCCATGAAGAATAGATGACCAGTGTTATTCACTTCATTTGTCAGTGATCATAATGTTATGCGTGGTCAGTCTACACCAGTATTGGCCATAACCATAATATTTGAAAATCAAAATTTTTGATATCATGTTAGTAATACATATCCTGACTCCCCTGCTCCGAATGCACTTCAGTTGTTAATTAAAGATGAATCTTACTAATTGCACTTTTGAATATTTTGTATAGAGAGATGTATAGATGCAACAATAATATCATAAATCCACCCATGTATTACCCACTTTCATAGTGGTACATGGTCTGAGTTCTGTTCTGTGTGTACTGCTTGTCTTTAGAAATGTACAGGACACTTTTCAGTAGAGTTTATTTACTACGCCCACGTTTAACACCAGCGCCTGATTCTGTTACCGGATAATGGTGTACGATGTCTTGCCACCATCTCCGGGTTGAATGGCAGGTTTCCTGAAATGGTATCCAACAGTCTGGAACAGACGTTGAGGTATGTTTGCTAAGATTTGATGGGTGTGCCAGGAGTATTACCCTGTCAGCAGCTCTATATTCTGCAAATATATATATAAACCCTGACATTTAAAAAAGGTGGAGAACAAAATAAACGAGCTGCCACAGGTGTAGCGCACCTGCACTCGTACCGTGTAGACTGATCGAGTTTAATGTTGCAAATGTTACCTGTAAATGAAAACAGTGCTTGTGCCATATACTAAAGCTGGAAAGGAGGTCCTACAGCTGTAATCTACTTCCGCATTATGCAGGGTACATAGAACATTTTGTACCATGGAGTCATTATCAGCTGCATGAACACTCAGTGAGGGGAAGAAAGGTTGTGTGGTAAGCTGTGATGTGGCCCAGATGGGAGATAGTATGATCTGAGAGAGGATAGCACTCCAGGGAAAAGACAGAGGGCAGATGAGGAATCACCGGGTCTGTGGGGCTGAAGTCAGAGGAGACATATTTCACTGACATGTCAGGAGGTTTACAAGGTCAACAGTCCCCTCTGTGCAGTGTTGTACTGCATTGATGTGGACCATATCAATTATGCAGTAAATCACCTTATCAGTACAGGTCTCTGATGGTTAAACCTGGTCTACATTCAGGTCATGAAAGGAGGACTTAATGAAGTGGTGATGAACGGTCTGGGTATCTGTGCAAAGAGCCTTGTATCTCTGCAAGAAAGAAGGAAAAAGTAATTGAGCCACTGTGTATTTTTCCTGTTATTTAGTTCTCGAAAGCTCTTTAAGTCCTTGGCAGGTTACAGACACACGATGCATATATTTGAGAAGTATTCTTCTTCGTGTGCGTGTTTCACAGAATGTCATGAAGTCTAATTTAACCACACTCCTGGGAATCGTTGCAAAAGACTGAAGGTATTGACACATCCCGGGCCATTCATTTTTATAAGCCTCACACACAAAAACAAGCATTACGAAACATGGCGCCATAGAGATTCAGGGTCATAAATTTAGTTGAGACAGAGTTGCCATTCTCATGAACTCTTTACCTAGCAGATCTAACACAAACATGAGGCCATTCATCTCTTTTAATAGCACTCACCCTCTCTACAGGCTGAGAATGACAGAGTACCCAGCTGTCAACAGGTTCACCTACATGCTGCAATATGAATTTGTCATGAAGTTGATTTAAATAATACTACGGATGAAACATTTGGATATACCTCGAAAGAATAAGGCTTTGACTGTACAATACTGGCGGGAAAAGTCAAGAAATAAAAAAGAAATAAAAATGATTATGGAGTGATGAACCTATATGAGCTCTACTCATTGTCACGTATCACACTGAAAATCCTCGCAGTCATGTTTTGAGGGTTGATGAAAGCATTCTTCTGGCAATCCCTCAAACAAGCTAAATCCACTTGGCATGGGCAGGAACAGCAGCGGCTTAGCTTCGCCTTTGTGTCTTGTCATGTTGTTTGAAGAAGCTAAGCCTCCGTCTTCTCTGCGTTACGCTGCTCAGGTATTTGTGAGCGGACCAAATTTTGGTGCCAAATACATTCTAAGACTTTGGATTGTTGGTCATTTCCCAACTCGGTGCTGATTTGATAGCGGCTGCGGAGCGATACGATTACGCAATGTGTGGAATTTCCACAGCAGCATTCAGGACGTGGATTAATTTGTCACCAGATCACGGAGCTTCTATTCTTTACTGGTAGGAAAGGAGACGAGGAAAGAAGTGTGACATAATAAGAGACTGAGCAAAAAGCACAGAGCCGTCAATCCAGGCTTCAGGATTAGACGCTCATGAAGGGAGGAACATGGGTTTTCAGGTCTAATTAGTGCATGGATCCATTTCTAGCTTTCATCACACTATACAAATCTAAATCTTCTCTGTATCATATACCACATATTCTGCCCTTCCATTACATAAGCAACAAGTGCATAGTACGTAAATAAGACCTAAAAAGAGGCATTTTCAAAGAATTTGATTGCGATATTAACAAATATTGTTTTTGCTTTTGTTTTTCCACAAAACTTGGGAATAGAAACTTTCTCCTGTAATCTGCCTAGCTTTAGCCTAATGCGGTGAGGTCTGACCTGTACTGTACAGAGCTCCACTTATCTGTGCTGGTTCCTGCACTCGGCTAAGCAGATGTGGCAAAAGTACAGACATTCTTAAGTAGAAGTGATGATTATGATGAGAAGCGCTGATTGATACACGAGCAGGATTGCCTTTCATGTGTTTCTGTTTAGGCTCAAATCAATTTGATATTTGGAGGCTCACGGTGATGAAATAACTCCCCTCAAATATATCAAACCAAGCAATGAGCTTGTTTTGAAAATGTATCACTGCAAAAACTCAAAGTCTTACCAATTATATTTGACTTATTTCTAGTCAAAAAATCTCATCACACTTAAAATAAGACACAGTCAGCTAAAGAGTAACATTTCAGTTAGATATAGGAACTTGTTTTTACACAGTGAATCTTGAAACTTGTTCCTTTGGCAGATTTTGTCACTTAATAGAAGATAATTTCGCTTGAAATAAGTGCAAAAGAAATCTGCCAATGGAAGAAGTGAACATTCTCCAGTTTCAAGACTCACAGTCTAAAAACAAGTTCCTATATCTTAGTAAGTAATGAAGTATTTCCACTTCATTACCTGCCCCCTCTGTAGCTAAGCTCCATTCTCCTGTAGAGTAGAAGTCTGGAGAGCTCTGTGCTCTTCTGCTGAACAGCACTTTACTCATGATTAGAGATTTACAGATATATCTAATCTTCAGCGCTCTCTAATGTGGAGATCTCTAGTCTGCTGTACTATAGTCCAGATGTGAAGGACCACTCGTGACACGCCACCTCAGTTTGGGTACGATGACCTGTTTATTTGCGACCCAATGTTCCTGCTGCGGTTTTTGACAGCTTTCCTGCCCAGGACGCAGTCACTCCTGTCTGGTCGCTCCACACCCAGCTGGCCGTCACTATTAAATACACACACACACACACACAGCTGTCAGGTTGACAATCAGCTGTTCACCTGCCTCCGTCCCGCCCCTGTGAGCTCACTGCGTCACCTCTCCTCTGCAGCAGGCCAGAGACCACGCCTCCGCCACACCAGACAACTACTGGACTCAGCTTTAATCCAAAGATTAATTGCTGTAATTTAATATACTTCATTGTTTTCACAAATTTGACTCTACGCTTTGTTTTAAAGAGCTCTATCTTTTTTTCTTTCTTTTTTTTTAACCCAAATCTGCGACACTGTATTCTGGTCACGCAGTCATGCAGTTACTTAATGGTCAGTCTAAATGCACCTTTCACCTCTGCCCTCTGTGGGCAGAACAGACCAAAATATCTCTGCTTGACTGATGGCCACCCGGTGTTTGTGTGTACAGCCTTCACATAATTAAGAAACAGATGGAAGTCAGTGCACGTGGGAATTGCCTCAGCATCTCTGAGCCAGTTGGGCGACTGAGCCCCTTCAGTCATTCATTCAGTTTCCTTTGATTATTTGGGTGTATTCCAGGGAGACGTGTCTCAGCATGTTTTAATTAAATGCAGCGGTATGTCTGCCCTGCAGCTCTTACGACTCCCATCTCAACAAGCACTTTATTCTACTTTTAAAGGATAGCAGGAAGAGCAGTGTAAAGTAATACGAATCATTTCCAGTCTCGTTCCTCTGTCCCTTCGCTCATTAGGTAACCTCTCAAAGACCTGCACCGTGGATGGTTGGACCTCAGTCAGCATGGACTCCTACATAGCGGACTGTGGATATAATCCCAACACCACCGTGGATAGCCATGAAGTGAGTGTGGCATCTGGAACTTTAAGTTAAATGTCCCATACCCGGTGAGCTGTATACTGAAACGCATTGTTACAGGAGGTATTCTTCAACGCCATCAAAGTGGGCTACACCATCGGTCACAGCGTGTCGCTCATCTCTCTGACAGTCGCCATCGTCATACTGTGTCTCTTCCGGTAAGGTGATTCATCGTAACACTGCTTAATGTTCCCACATAAAGACAATCAAGCACCTTTTAAAGCATGAAAACCCCGTCGATCTCTCATTTCCCACCATGCTCTCTGCATTTTATTGACACCTTACAGTCTTTTTCACACAGCATTTTAACTGGATTAAGTGAGAGAAGGCGTCCAAATCTGACATCACCAACATTTCAGAGGGGGTGCGAGCAGCCACCAAGTCAAAACGTAAAGTCGGATCACTTAAATGAGCATCTGTTATTCACTGCATGCTCTGTCCTGACCTTAAGGTCTCAAGGTCGCGGATAAAAACGCGTGTGCGTGACTGTCGGCATGGCTCATTAGAACAAGTTTAAGTGGCAAGTGTGTGTAGTGACTAATAAACATCAGCTGGCTGTGCTTGCATTTCAGGCTGTTTGTGTGTCGCGGGCTAAATAACAAGCGCTTCGTTTACTCCATGGGTTTTTTGACATGCGATCGGGTTTGCATTCTGGAGAGGAGACGCAGGATGTGAGCAGCGCCTGCTGTTTATGTCGGGGTGCAGATGCGCTGTTCATGCAGCTGAGCGTTACTTCATCTCAGCTCAACTCTCCTGCTGAGTTTACGCAACTCACCCCAGGTCATCATGTCACAGGGAAGGTATTTGTTTGAAAGCAGGCAAAGGAGGGAATTTACATTAGTGACATTTTCTCAACACCCCCCGCTTCTCTCCCCCCTACACACCGATTTGTTCTTGTTTATTTCCCTGCTCGGTGTCCCTGATAAATATTATGTCACTGAAAAAGCTTCATCCAAAGTGGGAGACATGCAGAAAGCTTTTCATGACAATTGCAGGGTTTATATGAATTGTGACTTTTAGATAGCAGCAGAGCCGAGCATGGTGGTAGGAAATTACAAAGCGATAATTATGTACACTAAGTGCTTAGAAATGCTGCTGTCCTGAGCTGAAAAGCACGTCTGTTCTGTGCTCCTGTGAACTAAGTCAGTGAAGTTTCTAGTGCTTGTTCAGTGTTAACCAGAGGGAATGCGTCAGGAGTACTTTGCCTGTTCATTTTTTGTGTATTTGTATTCTTCTTCAGGAAGCTGCAGTGCACAAGAAACTACATCCACATGCATCTGTTTGTGTCTTTCATACTGAAAGCTGTGACTGTTTTCATCAAGGACGTGGTTCTGTACGAAGTCGGTGAGACAGATTGCCAGGCATCTGTGAGTATGCCGTTCGCCGTCCTTTCTCTTTGCTGCTGAAAGCTCTGCAGGATGATTTGTCTATTATTGAACTGGTTGCGCGAATTGATTTTCCTCTCTGCCTAACTGAAGTTCGGCATCGTTGCAGCAGCTGCTTTCCCACTCTGACTTTAATGCTTTGTCTCAAAGTTTACTCGCCGTTCTGGGCGTAGCAGTGTTTGCCGAGGCACTTCTGGTCCTAAAGTGATGTTTCCCTTTTCATCTGTGCACCAGGATGTTGTGAGAATTCCTGTTTGCCGAACATTAAGCCTGAACTGCAGACAGCTTTGTCAATAAATCACATTCAGAGTGCTGTATTGACTTTAATACCACAACGTCATAACTGATAAGTTAAGTATTTAGATAAGCTCCTGGATGTGGCATTATTTCATGTAATACAGCTACTTTATGTGACTGGTCAAGTCACCAATGTTAGTGCTGTTTTCTTGTCACTTTATTACCACAGAGGACTGGATCAACTCACTGTAAATCACCCACTTTACTATATCTCTAAGTGCTGTTGCTCAATGGCTGAGTTTAGACGATTCTTCTTCAGGGTACACCGGCTGTCCCGACCTAAACACAGCTGCTAAATATCTCACAGATTTCTTCTAAACTCCTCACTGAAAAAGCAAAAACAAAAAAAGGCGGAAAGTATCATTTTATACATTAAAAAAATCTGTTCTGTTTACTCGGTATGAGGCACACTACTTAGCTTGTAAAAATACAGTTGGGGTGAAAGTGGAAAGCCTCGCGCAAAATGACACAGAGAGTTGCAAGAACACACGTTCCTAGTTTTAATCCCTGGAACCAAATCAAACGTTATGTCACCAATTCATTTTTGTGGATAACAAAATAATTTTAGACAGTTCTGATAAAATGAAAATACGTCCTGTTTAAATTCTAAGATTTTACATTTCAGGACATTATAAACATCTGGTCCTCAGAAGGTCTAAAAATTAAGTAAATACAATTTAAGATAAAATACAAACATGACATATTTCATGAAATTTAAACCAAAAGGAAGGAATCAGGTGGCTAAGTACATTTTTCAATGCTCACAGAAATTGCTAAGTATGGGTTGTTTGTAATTATTGTCGGGGGAAGGCCTGTTTCATTTAAAAACCAACTATCAAGCATGGTGGAGGAAGGATTATGATTTTCTCTTGCTTTGCAGCCACATGACCTGGGTGCCTTGCAGTCGACCATGATTGCCTCTGTGTGCCAAAGTATTCTAGAGTCAGATGTGAGGCCATTTTTTTGTCTAACAGCTAAAGCCTGGCTGAAACTGGGCCATGTAATAGGATGAAGAGCAACAAATTTACAGCAAAATGGCAGAAAAAGAAAAGATTTCATTGGTTACAGTCAAAGTCCATATCGCAAGCTGACTGAAATGCAGTGGTGGGACTTTAAGAGAGCCGTGCATAAATGAATGCTAGCAAACTTCAATGAACTGAAGCAATGTTGTAAAGACAAGCGAGCCAAAATTCCACCACAACAATGTGAGAGACAGAAAATTTCAAAAAGAAAAAGATTATTTCATGTTGTTTCAAGCTATTGAAGTAACTAACTAAAGGCGTATTCTGCAGACTGCTGAGTCACAGGGTGTACTTTGTCTTTGATACACTGGTTCTACATTTTGGCACATTGCAAAATGTCTTGTGCTGTTATTCATGTCAGCCTGTAAGACCTGGTAAGAACTAGACCTGATAAACCTTATAAAATGACTTGAGATTACTTAATTTTACTATGGCTGTATTATTATTTGTTTGATTTTCTAGTTTTGTTTGATTTCCTTGATTTTCTGATTTTAGCTGTCTTTCATTAACTAGATTCAAAATAACAACTTGTCCAGCCCAGTTGAATAATGTCAGCCCAGCAGGACAGAGAGTATCAAGCAACGTTACATTTGATTACAACGGAGAAGATGGAAAAACAATAGAACAGCAGTACTGTTTGATAACACTGACATAAAACAAAGTTGCAAACATATGCATTTAGTGTGTAGCAAATGTGATTGTAGATACTTGTTTATCTTTGATAAGCGAGAATGAACCTGATGTTAGTGGAACAAAAGCTCCCTGCGAGCGTTAGAGAGGCTGGTTCTGTGTAATGTTTTACACTCATAGTACTCTGTCTGTTAAATATGTTAAATATTCACACCGAACAAGAAAACAAATCGTATAATTTTTTTAGCTTGGCCCATGGGAACTAAAACTGGCCTGGCTGGTTTAAAACAGCTAGTCACTTATGTTGTCCTCATCTTTTTAAAGGTCAAAGCATTTCCTCTGGATATGCCTTTAAAGTGTGAATGTTTAAGGTGGAAAATACATCTCTGCAGCCTTGTTTAACCTGACGTGAACAACAACTTAAGTAACGAATGCCATCAGAATTGAACCATATATTGTTGTGGCACAAAAAGGAAACATCCACAGTAAGAAGGATTTATTTTAAACTTGATGTTGAATCCGAATCAGCATACTTTATTAATCCCTCGGGAAATTATGTGGGTTGCAGTTGCTCCAATACAGTACCATTAACAGAAACAGACTAGACTATTCAACCATACAATATGTTACAGATTTAAGAAATAGCACAATATATATATAAATCACTGAATAATAAATATCAAAGATTGACAGACGTGATTATAAATAAATATTAAGAATACTGACAGCAACATTACAGAGTAGAAAAGAGTGTGTGCAAACAGGGTGTGACTATTGCAGTGTTAACAGTGTGTTAGATGGAGGAGTTGTACAGGGAGATGGCCACGGGCAGGAATGATTTGCTGTGTTGTTCAGTGGTGCTTTTTGGTAATCTCGATCTCTCACTGAACGTGCTCCTGTGACTAGCCAGCACATCATGGAGTGGGTGGGAGGTATTATCCAGGATCGTCTTTATCATGGACACATCCGCCTGTCCGACACCACCGTAAGGGAGTCCAGCTCCATCCCGACAACATTATTGGCCTTGCTAATACGCCCTAATGCCCTAATACGAGCACGGAAAACATTTTGAAAATGATGGTTGAGTCACCCATGTGTGCTTCATGTTTAGTCGTCAAAACAGCTAATCTAACACATTATAGGTAGGCTCACAAACCTTTTTGGGATGTCATCTTTCTTGTGTGAGTTCTCCACTCTGCCACCTGCTAAACTATGTGCTGGTTAGCTGAAAGTGCTTTATGTTGTGAGGCATAACAGTATATAAAACGATCCCCTATGTGCAGCACTTGGTGAGAGTGGGAAGGAAGAACTCCCTTTTAACAGGAAGAGACCTCAAGACTTCAGGGAGGGGCAGACATCTGAGGGTGAGGCGAAAGAAACAAGAGGAAAGAGGACCATAGACAGATCATGAACAACAAGTAGAACAAAACAAAGAACTATAGGTGACAATAAACAGAAGTTAATGACACACAATGCTGGAACTTGTTATATCTTGAAATGTGGAAGTCATTCATTTTCAAGTGGCAGTTGGTTCAAAGTGCTTAAGTTAGACTTCTGAATGGAACATATGACACAAGCATATTTTGCATATCTATCTAATTTTGTTGCTTACCAAGTTCATTCACTTGCACATTTCTGGTAAAGCCTATAACATGTTAATGTTTTTTAGGTGGGCTGCAAGGCAGTGATGGTTTTGTTCCACTACGGGGTCATGGCCAGTTACTTCTGGCTGCTTGTGGAGGGCCTCTATCTTCATGCTTTGTTAGCCGTATCCTTCTTCTCTGAGAGAAAGTACTTCTGGTGGTACATCCTCATAGGTTGGGGTAAGTGTTCGCTCTCATGCCTGTAATTGATGAGTAGGCTTACAGGTCGCTCTCACAGTCTCATTTGCAAGGGGATCAGATGTGTCCATTTGTCTGTAGTGTCACTGCAGCCATCGGGCAACCTGAATGCCTTCATTAGTCTTTACTACAACCACTGGATCCGTCCATCCATTACTTATATCTGCTTTATCATGGAGAGATGTACGGAGCATTGGAGCCTATCACAGCTGGCATGAGGCAAGAGGCTGGATACGTCCTGGACTGGTGGTTGGTCCTTCACAGGGCCAAGACAGAAATCATCCACACTTTCATACTTGCAGCCAACTTAGATCCATCAGTTACCCTAACATGCATATCATAGGACTATGGAAGGGAACTGGGGTATATATTATTTCATGTAAATGAGGTTTAACATATGCAGCTGCTTCAGAGAAATGCTGAACTTTCAATCTGCATATGAATGAATTTTGCTTAGGTTAGCAGCAGCAGGCAGCTGTCACCCATCCTTATTGTTATAACTCAGTCAAAGAGTCCTGCAATGCTTTTAGAAGGCAAAAAGCTTTATATATGTATGGCAAATATAACATATAAATAAATTAAATTCTTTGGTGAACTTCGAGATCAGACAAGTAGACCTGAACTGCTATATTTTAATTTCAACAACAATACGGTCCCTGCTTTCATCAGAATTCACATATTCGTAAAAAAGGAGCTAGGTGGAACCTTTGAGCACTTTCATCTTAATTTCAGTTAAAATCTGAAAATATTTGACCTTTAGTATCAAAAGGTAAAATATTCAGTTGCCTTTGACGTGCATATTCAACAATATTTATTTTCCCTTCACACTGAAGTAAATCTAGAAATAGGCTTAAAATGTTGTGTCTGCAAGCAGGAAAATGGAAACAAGCCTTTCCCACAGATACCCAGGATGAATCAGCACACATGAGTCGTGTTAAGAATGATAAGCATAGCTAAAATGCAATAATGCTTCAGCTGTAAACCCATTCATAAGATTAACAGTGTACTCATGCCCAAATGTGGTACAAATAAATAAATAAGCATATAAAATAATATCTAAAATAAATCGCATACAGATCATGTTGAAATAACTTAGCGGTAATTCTGTTTGTGTTGTAATTTGTCTGCAGGGGCTCCGACCATCTTTATCTCATCATGGGCGGTAACGAAGGCTTTTTTAAACCACCCTGGGTGAGTTCATCTTCTTTAGCCTTGTTTTCTTGTTGATTAAAGTGAAGTTATCATTTGCACTGATTGTGAAAGTCTTAGCCAATACTGATGCAGATATTAGAATTACAGTTCTGTGCAAAAGTCTTGAGCCACGCCTTATTTCTTTATATTTTGCTATGAAAATAAGTGCATCGACTTATTGAAACGTGCAATGGAAATATAAGACAAAACCAGAGTTTGTATCATTCATTACAATCATATTTTGGTATTAACAAACTCTTAGTCAGCTTTCATGTCATTTCTTTAAGTAGTCTTCATGAATAGTAAAGGGACCGTCAAGGCTCTTCTTCTTTCATCCATTACCAAGACTGACAGCTGGTCTTTGGGGCAATGTTGCTGCCTCTGTTTACAGTCCAGTGATTTTTTTCATGCTCTCTTATTAAGAACTTCCTGTTTGCGTTTCCTTTTTTTCCGATTAGATGTTGGGAGACAATTGATGATGGCCCTTGGTGGATCATCAAAACCCCTATTTTAATCACCATACTTGTGAGTCAGAGCAGCTCTTTGTGAGTAACACTGCAATCTCAGCCTAATGCAAAATTAACCAGTCTGCTACTTTCGTGGCAGGTGAACTTTTTCCTCTTCATTTGTATCATCCGGATTTTGCGGCAGAAGATGAATTGCCCCGACATTGGCAGAAAGGAGTCCAATCAATACTCGTAGGTATTCGGTGCAAAATGTCAGCATCTTGATCATAGTGTGGGTTGCAGTCATTTCTAATCAGGTGATGTTAATTTAATTCATTTTGCTGCTGTTAGGTAAAGAGCTCTTGCACAGTGACAGAGCCTTGACTCTAGCCTTTGTTGACTTTAACTCGGCTGAACACGAGCCTTCTCTTTACTTCTTTTTCATGCCATCTCATGTTTTTAGGAGACTGGCTAAATCAACTCTGTTGCTGATTCCTCTCTTTGGCATAAACTACATCATTTTTGCTTTCATCCCCGAGGACATTCACCCACAAGTGAGGATGGTGTTCGATCTTATTCTGGGATCATTTCAGGTAACGTCCTAAAACTGCATTAAGTCTGCAACACTTTCCAAATGGTGCACAGAAGCAGGCAGCACTACATATAGATGAATTACTGGATTTTATACTTGAAATATCGCATTTTAGATGGAACTGCTGCCACAAGTGGACATCCTTTTGTTTGATTGCAACGTTTTATGAAGATAGTTTGTCTGATGCAGCAAATGAATGGCTGGTTTTGCTGACATGTTTAACTTTGCACGCTTGAATAATGAGTTTGCTCTTTTGCTGAGTATTAAATTGAAAGTAAACTCTGAGAGCAAAGTGCAATGATGGAAGCCGTGCAATGGAAAGTATTCTCAATTTATAACCGTTGTAGCTCAGAGTGATATCTCCTGGGAAATGTTCCCAGGAGATCTGGTTGATAAACTTGCTGTCTGAGCCGAAAGTTGGTCGTCATTTTACCATCATTATTCATACGCAAGTATTTTCAGTGTTTCCCCAGCTGTGCGATCATGCTAGTATTTCTTTGCAACAACAGCTCTTACAGGGCAGTGTGTGTGTGTGTGTGTGTGTGTGTGCACGCGTGTGTGTGTTTTCTCCATTTCTTCAACAGGGTTTTGTGGTTGCTGTGTTATACTGCTTTCTAAATGGAGAGGTGAGTAAATTCTAACAAAACAAAGCTCTTTAAGTTAAATGTAGCTAATTTAAGCTAAATCCTGTGTTTCACGCCTGCTTAACGATGCTCCTCATTCTGTTTGTCTACCTCTCTGCTCGTCCTGCAGGTGCAGTCAGAGATTAAGCGTAAGTGGCGCAGATGGATGCTGCAGAGGTTTCTGGGTGCTGATACTAAGTACCATCAGCCCTCCATGGGCAGCAATGGCAACAACTTCAGCACCCAGATCACCATGATGACCAAATGCAGCCCCACAACACGCCGGACATCTGCATGTCAGGAGCGCCTCTCATCTATCTGATATGCAGCTACTAAGTTAATGTCGCTCTTTGATCTAAATCCTTAGGCACATACGCTGTTGCCACAGGATCAATATTGGTTACTGAGTATTTCTAGCGATTGCCTGTCAAAAATTGAGTAAGACTGCATTTTTCTTGCCAGAATTGAAAGGTAAAACCGCTGTAATAAGATGCCTTTGATTAGGGAGGTCAGCACCGACAGTCAGGTTTCTGATATTTGTATGAAAGCCAGTGTCATATGGAAATATGTACAGATGGGCTCATACTGCATATTAATGCTTTGTTGATATCTTATAATGAGTTAACTGGAAAAGGCTACAGGCAAGTTATGGAAAATCGGTCCTCAGTGTAAGAATAACTACAGTAACTTGGTACTGCAGAGAGAAAGCTCTTCATCGCCCTCATGGACACTGAAGTGAAATTAAAGAAAGCGGATGCTTAGCTTCAAAATGTCCTATGACAAATAAAACCAGAGACAAGCTGTAAGATGTTTATCAAAAGGGTGTGTGACACAAGAGGTCTCCAAACACTAATGGCACATGTTGCTTAAGCGAACAATGGAAGCAGCTTTAGTGACCGTGTCAAGCTGCCGTGAACATCAGTGTCAGAGGAGGAATCTAAAGCACAGGCAGCGCAGTGGAGGTTCCTAATGCTGCCTATGACAGTTTTATTCGGGGGATACTCTGCTGAATTACTGCCGGCTAACATTCCAGAGGAGCGACCGAAGCTCCCGCTTGTGAAATTCAGTCCAGATTACAGAGGCTTTTAGTTTTTGTCTGAGTGCACAGTCAGATAACAGATGGACCAGCTGTATTCCATTAATCCACAACCTACAAGATTGTAAATAAATACGCAGTAACAACAACTGCCCTTAACTGGATTGCATGGATAGTTTATTCCACTGCATTTATTTTAAATGTATTCATCTATTTTATTCCTCTGGTGAGACAAGCAGGTCAAAGTTTTCATTAGCTGTAAAATATCTTGTTACTTTAAATGCTCATGCTCACAGACCTTTCCCACTGGTCCCAACAATAGTCTGTATATAAAAGATGGAGGGGGCCATCATGACATCGCCCGTGGGTTTGTGAACTCCTGTTCTGAAACCTCAACTTTGACTGTGGCTGTTCCCATGTTGGGTTTTTGAAGCTAAAAGTGACCATATTTACACAAGGGTTATTAACTAATGCAAGCAGGCTTTGCTAGCAAGTTGCATTAATAAAATGTGTGGGTGCATATTACAGAGCGATGCATAAAAATGAATGCTATTCATAAAAATATGATAACAGAATATCATACTCTGAAACTTCTTGGACTGTCTGTTAGAACTTAATGCAACAGCACAAACATGGTGCAGACGTCCACGTCAGTGACTTGAATCAGTTGAGGTGAGGTCTGGCAGAGAGTGTGTTGGGACCGACCTGCCACTCAGCTAACTACGGTCCTAATAATGCATTAATACTGAGATTAATACAATGTAAATGGGCGAGGAATTTTAGAAAAACAAAATCACCCATTATACATCAAAATTTAGTTGAGACATTCATGTTTCCCTCAGGTTGAAGTGTAACAACATGATTACTCAGCATTTTTCGTCAAAGTATTTATTTTGCCATTTAGTTAATTTGTGGCCAAATATAGGCAACACTTACAGCTTCAGCTGTCGTTTGTGTTTAGTGCTAACTGAGAGATGTGGGATTAACATGGTAAACATTTCGCCTGCTGTTACGGGGAGCACGTTTACATAAATGCTAGCACCGAGCGCTGCCTGCCTGGCTTTGGAGCTCACCAACTTGAGCTGATGTAAGTAAAATTTATAACGCTAAAAGACATCACAACTGTTGGTGTCACGTTAACAATGCAACACATTTTCTTCAGGAAAAAGGGTTTCGTATGCTAACGTGTCCGGCGTCAGATTCCATCAGAGTCACATTGGTGTTTACTTTAGTTCCAGTTTTGGTTTGTGTGTGTGTGTGTGTGTGTGTGTGTTGTAAACTGAAACTGAAGTAAAGCTCACCTGAAAGTACCTCAGACTGCAAGCTGGTGATGCGGATACTGTCAGTATGGATAAAGAGTTGGTTTCTTGTGTGTTTTACAGCGATGCTCTTTAGTGCTCAGGTGTCAACTGGAAATAAGTGTTTACATTTAAAAGTACTTCCTTACTCGTGATATTTGCTTACGGTCAGTGTAAAGTTGACAGTGTCTCTCTTGTGTTGCCATGTAAAGATGTTATTGCACAACATGTTTAATGAAGTTGAATAAACCCATTTGCACTGTGGGGATGGCTCCAGCATTGTTCATGCTTTATAAGCGAGGCACAACACTGAAAGCAAGATAACCATCTGATATTTTATTTCTATTAAAATGAAGCAATACAGATGATAAACATCAAGAAACGATATTACAAAAACATGTACAAAGGAACACTTTAGCTTTTTAGAAAATACATTTTTGTGCGATGTTCTAACTCGTGTCCTGCTCCAGCATGTATCTGTCTCCCCCTACTGCAAAAGAGAGATAAAAACTCTTTTGATGATTATGTCATAACACTCTTTTTCATCCCCGGGCACCACGTTCACGCGTTACCCTGGAACATTCTCTGACCCTCAGCTAATCATACATCCGTTTAACACAGCGCTAAAGTTACATGATTCACCTCACGGTGCCAACAGTTTGGTACGGCTATAACTTGGTGAGGCGCAGAGTGTTGAGGCGCACTGAAAGAATAGTGGATCCCTCCGCATAGCTAATCTCACGCAGTATCCCAGTCCAGCACTTGTTTGACTCATCATATCTGTAGAGAAGATAAATAAGTCAGTGCTGAGTTCCCCTCATAGCATCTTAGAAAAGCATACAGTAATAACAAATGCAATCTCAATATTTTCATCTAGACAGAATGATTAGGCACAAAAGTAAAATTCTTGACAGCTGTTTATCAAATTAAGCTATTATTAACAGCACCGCAGACAGCAGCCATTATTACACCTGACAACAAATGTTTGAAAAGATCCTAACCAACACCTTTGTACCATTAGCAAGTCCGAGTCTATTAGCTTTAGATGCAAATCTTTAAAACATGTCAAAATTGTAGTGTAGATCAAATGTTTTTATTTTAGTTCCACAACCTCTTTATTGGAATTTGCTGACAATAGAAAGAACATAAATGAAGTTTATTATTTCCATCCATTCACAGCCGCTTATCCTTTTTCATGGTCGCAGGGGGCGCTGAGGGAAAAAGGCAGGGTACGCCCTGGACAGGTCGCCACTCTAACACATATAGACAGACAACCATTTGCGCTCACAGTCACTCCTGCATTCCCACATATGGGCAATTTAGAGTTTTCAATTTACCTATCCCCACAAACCGCATGTCTTTGGACTGTGGGAGGAAGCCGGAGAGAACCCGGGGAGAACATGCAGACTCCACACAGAAAGACCCCGACCTGATGGTGGAATTGAACTCAGGACCTTCTTGCTGTGAGGCAACAGTGCTAACCACCGTTGTCTTATTTGATGTGTGACCTCAGATTGTATTTTGTTGCTGAAACATTACCTCAAGAAATCTTTAAAAACATATAAAATGGTCTAAATATTGTGATTTTTAAAAGTAATTTCTTTATAATTTACCAAAATTCCCTGGAAAATAATCCATCAACGTGGAGTACGTTTAGATTTCTCCTACATCACTAAAATAATAATCTTCACTGTATGTGACGTGTTGGTTTGAAATTGCTCACAGTTCAGTTTTGTTCATTTAGCACTAAATCACAACTGTTACCTTAAGGTGCTTTATATTATAAAGTAAGGAGTCTATAATAACACAGAGAAAACCTCAACAGTCATCGACCCCCTGTGAGCAAGCACTCGGCGACAAGTACCAGTAATTAAGTGTCCCAGTAATAAGTACAAATTATAAAAAAGATGAAGAATTTTTAACCAAATACCAGATAGGCTGTAATTGTATAGACATGTATTTTTAAAGACATAAAGAAGTTATTTTAATGAGTTACAGTGAGAGATCTGCAAATGGTAATATGAACTGAAATGTTAATTTTACTGTTAACTGAAGTGTCTGTTACTGAAAATACAGAAAAACAGGAGCACTGTGACCTTTTAACAGCAGCTGACGTCTCAGACCACCATAAGAATTTAACATAGACCTATTATGCTCATTTACAACTCCAGAATATTATTCTTGTATTTTAACTTTGCATTGTTCAGAGTTGTTGTCTTTGTATAGGTCTTATTTATCAAATAGTGGACCTTGGTGTTGCCTGTCAGGTCATCCACTGTGTAAAACAAGCTCCTTTGGTGCCCTTTCCCCTGTCTGACATCAGCTGCCCCTCCTATGTAGAGCTTTTGAACAGCAGGACAGTGAGACCGCTGTGCTTACACAACCAATGAGGCCGATTGAAACCGATCGGGCCGTCTGCCACTCTTCATTGTGCAGAGTGAAGAGAAAAAAAAACAAAACAGCAATAATTGGATTGAGTGTTTAGATCGGTCTGAATCCCTAGCTTTGGCTCATAAGGACTGTTTGAACATGACTTCATTACTTAAAAATTTGTACATGTTTAATATAAGACTTTGTAACAGCAGACACACGGCCACTTTATAAACTTTAAAGACATTCTTTCACTCTGAAACTCTTACAAGGCGTCTAAATAAAAGTCTGCTGTTGGATGAAATCATTTAGTATAACTTGCTCACTAAAATTCCTTCATCACTAAAACGATCATTTGTTTGTGTAAAGTGATTCTCCTCCTTTTTTGTTCCGCCATTGTGGTCACCTTACGTTCACTTGTTATGTGTTGTAGGCTCTCACCTCCAAATGTCAGTCATCTCTGTTGGGACGGGCTCCTCACTGGTTTCACTGGGCATCATGGCAAAGCCACCCACAGCGTACAGGAACCCCCCCATCGAGATCAGATTAAGGGAACTGCGCTCCTGAGGGAACTCTGTGAACTCAGTCCACCTGGAATAACAGGACAATAAAGACACAAACACACACGGGGACGCGATGGTGTTAAACAAGCTTCAATAATACTGAATGACACCCGTACCAGTACCATGAGTGGAGTTTTATGATCTAATGATCTCTTGTTCGTGCTCAGTGAGTCATTTCACTAATGTGGACAGATGCTTCCCCTTGTTACGAGTAGATAAAGTGGGTTATATATATATAATAAAGCGAGTCATATATATATATATAATAAAACATTGTCTCACTTGTTGCTGGCAATGTCGTAGACCTCCACAGAGCTGGTGAGGCCTGAGTCTGTGACTCCTGTTACCACAAAGATCTGGTCGTTGTGGACGGTGATACCAAACAGAGAGCGGGATGTTTTCAGAGGGGCGAGGTCCTTCCATTCAAACTTAGTGGGATTATAGACACAGACTCTTCTCATGCACTTCCTACACACACACAAACAAGTAATACTTTTTTAAATGGATTAATTGATTTCATGCATAACTTTCATCATATGTGTTCTTATCCTAATTCCCCACATTTGAAAGAAGTGGGCATTTCTCTTGATGCACGCTCAATCATCCAGGTAAGTAAATCCCAAAAGGTTGACTTTGTTCATCTGGACGTAGCGTTTTCAGTGGGAGAAACGTTTTGACACTCATCCAAGTGACTTCTTCAGTCTCAGCTGACTGCAGGTTTTCCCAACATTATGAACAGTACATTTGCACAATGACTGAAACTAGCACCGCTGAAGGAACAATGGGCTGGGAGGTCAGTTCCTTGATCATTAATATGCAAATTCTCAAGACCACTGATCAATGGCCATTAGGGCTGGGACAACGCGTCAACATAATTGATTACATCGATGCGTAAAAACGCAGGTTTTTACCATTTAATTCATCCAGACACCCCCCACGTAGACATACACTCACTCATAGACAGAGATAAACACCCAACCTCCGTAAATGCAAAACTAATTTAAGCTGCTTAGCAGTAACATATATCCTTAGATTAATCGTTGCATCAAAAAATTAATCACTAGATTCATCGATTCGGAAAATAATCGTTTTGCCCAGCCCTAATGGCCATGAGTACCATTCACAGAGAGTTGGGGACTGGCTGCAATCACAGCATTGTAAGATGGTGAAAGATGTACCCTTAGCCCCCTCCTGGATTCAGAGATGGTGTTTCTCCACCGCTCAAACAATCCTTCCTCCCCGTCCAGGATGTGTACAGCGTCATCATTGAAAGAGTTTCCACTGTGTACATCTTGCAATGCTGTGATTGCAGCCATTCACCAACTCTCTGCAAATGGTACTCATAGCCAGTGATCAGTGGTTGCTGATCAATGATCATGACAATTTGCAGATTAATGACTGTTCACATTCAGTGCTGCTAGTTTCAGTCATTGTGCAAATGTACTGTTTATAAGGTTGGGGAAACCTGCAGTCAGCTGAGACTGAAGAAGTCACTTGGATGAGTGACCAAACGTTTCTCCCACTGAAAACGCTACGTCCAGATGAACAGAATCAAACTTTTTAGGATGTGGGCATTTCCGATGTTTTAAATTTGTAGGAGCCAGGACTGTTTATGTATTTATTTAGTTGGTTGTTTTTAATCTGAGCCCCATTAAAAAGAAAAAGAAAAGAAATTTGTGCTCAGCCCCACAGACTTTAGAAGGTTCTGTTTATCCAATGTTATACACTCAGTTACAAAACCAGCAGAACAAACAAATAAATAAATACATACATAAATGTTCTTTTTTTTTCTACCAACATGATCATAAAAATGTGGGGTTTTAAAGACTGCGGTGCACTTACCTGCCTTCAGACTTTCCTCCAATAACATAGACAAGACCTTTGTGTGATACAGTTCCATGGCCATACACTTCATAAGGCAGGGGATCAGATTCTCCCCACTTGAATGACCTGTGCAGATGTGCAAATGAAGAAGATCATGTACCATCATGAACAGACTCTGCAGCTGATAAAGTGAGTGACTCATTCAAACTGTGATTCTGAGAAGAAATGAGGCTCCGGAGTTGCTGTTTTGTTCCTTTTATAAGAAAAACATACATATCCAGACTTGATAATTGTGAATTTTAAGGTCAAAGTTTAAGCAAATTATATTTGTATGGAATTATTTTTCCAAGAGAGTTGGTCATAATTTACATAAGATATGCAATATCCATTTCAGTAGAGCGGGTTAAGCTTACTGTCTGTCGTAGATCATGACCGAGCTTAGTGCATGCTCGCCTTCCTTCAGTTCCTTTCCTCCAACAACAAAGATGGAGTTTTCAGCTTCTGTCAGGCCAAACAGACAGCGTGGGTTGGGTTGTCGAGGCATCCCTAACCATTCTGAACTGACTGGGTCAAACTAGGGATAAAAACAGTGATGTGAAAGGAATTAAATGCAAAAGAAATCAAGAAATATTTTAAAACAGCTTAAGATTTTAAAAGGAGTCATTGTCAGAGTTCAGGTTGTAAAGAGCTACAATTGTTTTTCATAAATTACACACTACCTGCAGGAAGTAGGAGCTGAATGGTTCATCTTTGTCCTCTTCATTGTAGAGAAGTCCTCCTACAACAAACACTTGGTTCTCTCTTGTCACCAGGCTGCAGTGATTCTTGGGAATTTCAGTGGATTCTGACACAACAAAGCACTCGTTTCCTGCCGGCTCATAGGCCACGGTTCCTGTGTCGCTGATCATAAGTATGAGGTCCATCTCAAACATCCCAAAGCGAGGATTGTTGTTGAGTATACCAGGCAGGTAACCTTCCTCATCATCTTCCTCGTCCTCACTGCCTTCACCCCCCTTTGCCCCATCTCTTTCAGGCTTCCTCGGCTTAGGGAGTCGCCCTCTGTGAGCATCCCTGACGAGATCCAGCTCCTTCTTGATGTCCTCGCTGAAGCGGATGTACTGGTGACGCTCCACTTTTTCCTTGAAGTAATCCAAAGCTATGAGTCTGAAGCGAACACAGTGCAAGAGCTCTGGCAGATCTTTGACACGATTTGTTTCGTCGTGCTTGACCCAGTCCATCAGGGATTCAAACACCTGCTCCTCCTGCTCAACATTAAGGGCGTCTGAGGTGATGATGATGGCCACCTCACTGGGGGCTAGCTGCAGAAAGTCTTGGTCCCTGACAACAACCAGGTAGCGCTCGCAGATGAAGTCTCTCGCGGCAAGAGCAAGCTTGGGACAATCCAGAAGCAGCCCCAGTCTGAAGATAGCCAAGCAATTCCCTAGCACCAGTTTTTCTTGGAGATAGGACACACACACAGAGAAGATGGAGGGGATCTGGTACATGTTGGCAACCATGAATATATCTTGGACATTCTGTTCTGTCAGATTAATGTCAGATGTATACAAGTATCGCAGGATCATCCCCATAACCCCAGGCTCCACATTTTTGAGGACAACCTCCTTCTTTTTGCTCTCCTCCAAGTCAGACAGGAACATAGCCTTGAAGAAGGGACTGCTAGCTGCCAGAACCAAGCGGTGGCAGGGGAACTCCTTGTCCTGGATTTTGAGGACACAATCCACAAATCTGTCATTTTCTAAGAGGTCACACAGTCCATCCTGAAGCAGGGTCTGCTGGTACATCCGAGGTTGTGCCACTGGATCTATAGTCATGGCTGCCATTTTGTTCTGTTGCCGTGTCCTGGTTGGGTTTCGTCGGCTCCCTACTTGCTCCCCACAACAGACCGGGATTGTCAGCGCTCACAGGGTGCTCAGTTTGCCCTGAATAGTCTCTCGTAGTTGGATGGCTTGTGGCCGCAGCTGTCTGTGGCTGTCAGCCACTACGCAAGTCAGGGGTATTTATAGACAGGACCGGGACAGGGAAGGGGACCTATCCTCTGCTGCAGCACAAGACCCCCACAAACAGCTGAATGACAGGGGCTGTTAAATCCAGAAGAACAACTCATCGAGCAGCTTTGCTGGGTCTGATCACAGCGACACTTTTACACGCACACATTAATCAAATATTGAGGCAGTTTATCATATTGTAAGTATATCAATGGAGGTATAGTAGTATATGAGTAATGCCTGGGGGATTAACGTGTTACATAACAAGTGTCAACTCTTATCATAAAACAAATATATAGAGGGAGGAAATATCCCAAGTTTTAATATTTGTTAAAATTAATATGATTTGCCTGGTGAGGCTTTGATGGACTTGAGATACTGGATGTCTATAATACTGTGGGTCAACTACTTTGTGTTCTTTGTTTTTATTGTAATACCTGGACTGATTTTTCCCAATTCTAGCCTCTGACATATCCCTTCCAGATCATCAGTCTGTGGTTGTTCCTTACACTGAAATCTTCACAGTTCATGTATAAAAACAGCACACTGGGACAGAGTGACTGAATGTGATTAAAGCATTTCTCAACCTGTTCGAGCCACAGTTGCAGAAAACAAGTCAAACATTTAATATTTTTGTACATCTGGTATAAATGAGGATTATTATTATTATTATCTGATATCACACATTTTACTTATTCTATATGTATGTATGTATTAGGGCTGAGCAAAACGATTATTTTCCAAATCGATTAATCTAGTGATTAATTTTTTGATGCATCGATGAATCTAATGATACATGTTACTGCTAAGCAGCTTAAATTAGCTTTGCATTTACGGAGGTTGGGTGTTTATCTCTGAGTGTATGTCTACGTGGGGGGTGTCTGGATGAATTAAAGGGTAAAAACCAGCGTTAGTAAAAAAGTTGAAAAATTACGGTCGTTTTATGATCGGCCATTTCCACCTTACAAAGCCGGCAAAGACTGAATCACTTCCTTTTCGGTTAAAATATCCCCATACTGTAGAACTGCGTGTTCGGGGGGCGTGGTTTAAGTCGACATGTTACTGCTACTCACTGCCGCCATGTGTTTTTTTGAACGT